>CAJNOQ010000120.1:0-72954 GCA_905250885.1 Didymodactylos carnosus
TGGTGTAAATTTCCGACTCCTAGCTGATCACGGTCGTGAGCTATTAATTATTATTAATGGCATTTTCATTAATTAACTCATATCTCCGTCAAAAAGGCGCATGGGCCCAAACTAACTTGGGGTTTTTCACTATTGACTATTCCCTACATGATGAAAATAGTCTGAGTCGAAAAGCTTTTAATCACCTCGAGAGGTTCCCTCGTTAGTTATTTACAGATGTAACTTTTAGTTTTGACAGATAGAAGGTTAATAGAGAGTATTTAGAATTCCTGATACATGAAACTTTTACCGTTTGACATAGAAGAAATAATTTAACAAAAGTGTAAGATTTAATAGAAACGAAAAAATCGGAAAAGACACTCATCCAAATTAGATTCCTCTGAAGAATGCCAAGAGGTTCTGAGTTTCTTCTTCTTAAAGTAGATCTTGATTGAAAACGAGTATTCAAGTTCGTGTATATTTTACATGAACTCATGGGAAGTAAGAATTGCAAAGTTTAATCTTCCCATCCGAGACTCATTAATTCTACAAAACACATTTCTCTTTTCAAAGCGTTTATTTGCAATTGGAAGTGGTGAATTAGGTGAAAGACCACGTTTTGCTTGGCAGACTGGACATGGAACTCATATAGCTGCTGTTGGGTAAGAAAAAATGAAAACATTTTCTTTTCTGCCTGGATACTTTTGAAGTATTTATTTTAGTACTCTAGATATTATCACGATCCGTAATAGACAAGGTGAAGAAATAGCTCAAATACCATTAAAAGGGTATGAATTTTTTGAGTTTACTTTATTTTCATGCTACATTTGTCTTTTATTATTATATTTTTAGCCCCTGTTTGTGTATGGTATGGGACAAGGATGGTGATACCCTTGCTGCTGTGAGTGAAAAATCAAATTTTGTTTATTTATGGGATTCAAATAGTCTGAAAACGAGTGTATTCGATACAACATTGAAGTATGATATATTTCATGGACTCCATAATGTAAGTGGTATAATTTCGTTTCTTTTTAGGGATAACATTACTGTTATCGCTTGGTCAAAAGCAGCTCCCATTTTGGCAATAGGTTCAGTTCGTGGCAATGTCGTTATTTACGACCAATCAACAACAAAGTAAATTCATTAACGATTTTTATAGTTGGTCTTTTCTATCATGTATCCAACCTATCATTTTAGAAAATTACCGTTACTGGGTCAACATTCTCGTCGTATAACCACAATGTCTTGGAGTAGAGATAATCTTTTGGCAATTGGTGCTGAAGATAATCGTATATCTGTAATGACAGTAACTGGTGAGACAATTCAACGATGCGAAACAAGTGATGTACCAAAAGAATTAAAATTTTCGGAAATGAAAAGAGAGCAGCGTGGAACATATGAAGAAAGCACGGTATAAACTGCATTACAGAAAGTTGTGATTAATTGATGAACATGTTCTGGTACTGATTTAGGTTAGTTTAATTATTGGTAAAAAATCTCTTGGTCTTTGGACTGTAGGTGATGATGGACAATTATTCACATTGAATTTTCAAGACAAATATGCTGATATCGTGGCATATCAATGGTAATTCTATTATAAAAGCATATAAAAAGTTTTAATGAATTACTACAAATGATCAAGTTCTTCTTTGATAGGTTTGGCGATGGTTATATAATGATAGGTTTTAGTGCTGGATATTTTATTGTTATATCAACTTACCATAAAGAAATTGGTCAGGTAACATGGTGAGATCATTTTTTTTTTGTGTTTATTGTAAACAAAAGGACATTATTTTAACACGATCAAAAACATCTTATTTTCTGTTTAGGAATTACACAAAACTCGTGATCATAAAAATTATTTATCGAGTATTGCGCTATCAACATCTCTAAACAAAGCTGCAACTTGTGGTAACGGTGGGTAAGTTGACTGTTTGTTTGTTTTCTTGAGAAATTACTATACTATATTCATAGCGTTTTTGTTATATATACTTTCAGAGTTAAAATTCATGAATTATCTGATCAATATGTAATCGATTCCATTATAAATATTGAAGAGGGTAATGAAAATCTAACTGGAATTGGTGAGTAATTTCATGTACTTTTATTTTGTGACATTTATTTTAAAGTTTATATTTTTTATTTCATTTAGGTTGGAATACTGATGGTCAATTATTAGCTGTTGCCAAAGCAAATGGGTCAATATACATTTATTTGACAAAATTATCCATGTTAGCAAGTGTATGGCAACAAAAAATTGCATATATGGCATCGTTATGTGAAGTATCGATCTATGATCATCAGACAAAAACAAAAGTATAGATATCGTATTGAATATCAATTACAATAATTAACACTGATATCTGTGATATTTAGATCGATAATGTTAATTTAACAACGGAAATTGAACCGAGTGTATTAGCAATGAGTGATGTTTATATAGCAGTTGGATTTAATAATCGAGCGTTATATTACAGAATTCAAAGTGTTGAAGGTATAGAATCTAATATATTTATGATAACATTGTTGTTAAATATATGAATGATTATTGTTTTTTTTTTGCTTAGAAGTGATCAAAGCATCAGAACACGATTATTTAAGTACAATATCAGAACTTCAAATTAATTCACAATATGCTGCTGCATATATGAATGGTCAAATACAATTACATACGGTTGAAATACAGAATGAATTTTTTAAAATATATTCTTTCATATATCATCTTTCTTTTTAAATATTTAGATTGAAGAATCTGATCGAGTTGAAGAACGTGAATCGATTATGTTTCCGTTGGCTGATTCGGGTGATGGAAAAATTGTTTGCTATAGTTTAACAAAAGATTTTCTCATTTATGCCACGGATGTATGTACATGGTTTTGTTTTTTATTTTTTTTTGCAGGAATTATTATTCTACATTTTTATTTTTCTTCTTATTTTTATAATAGAAAGGTATATTGAACTTTTTCCTAATTGAAGAATGGAAAATGGTTAACAAATATAAACATACATCAAGTATTCATAAAATATATCCTGAAAATTTTGGTACAAGCGTCGCTTTCATCGATCAGAAGAATGATGGTTATTTATATAATGTTGTTAGTATTGTTTATCAAATTAAAAATGAACGATGATTTTGAATAAAACAAGTAATTGTTGTTTTTTTAATATTATTTTAGTTTTTTGACAATGTTATTCGAATACCCAATTTATCATTGACAATAAAATCTATATTATGGGAAACAAATGCTGATAATGAGGTAATATAATTAGATATATTTATTAACTATATTCTACAATGTTTTGTTATATTCTCTTAAGTGGATTTTTGTCACTTGTGATTCTGATATGATCACAACATATTCTGTTTATCGTGATTCCTTGAAAGGTATACTGAATTATTTTTTTTGTCTCATTCATATAGTAATAATGTGTTTGAAAATTTTATTTATCTCTAATTAGGTCCTCAAATAATGTTTGTTGGCTCTTCTCGTTTTCCATTTGGATCTGTACCATTATTATTAAATGCCGGTTTATTGTTGTTATTGGATTCGAGTGGAAAAATAGTACCAATGAAATTGGATACATATGGATTTTTAAATGATGGAGAACAAGAATATACATTAGAAGATGCAACAGATAGATTATCAAAAGCAATATTAATGAAGCGGTATAATTGACAAAATGATAAATATTTATGAATACAATAATCTGTAATGTCTTTTGTTTAGATATGATGATGCTCTTTTTTGGGCAAAACAAATCAATGATAGTAGTGAATGGAATAAATTTGCAACAGCATTACTCTATTCTCTGAATATTGATTATGGTATTTAAATTACTAATCATTTTTCATTTACCCAAAATTTCTTTCTTTTTTCAGCTATTAAAGTATTTCGAGAAATTGGTCATTCAGGCATGGTCATGTCATTAGAAGAAATTAAAGTATGTAGTCTAATAATAATTAAAAAGTATATTTTAAACTACAGATTTATATTATTCTAGCATGTTGAAGATAAATCATTGGTATCCGCTCATTTTGCTACGTTATTTGGCGAATATGATTTGGCTCAAGAATTATTTTTAAATTCTGGAAATCCATTAGAAGCTTTACACGTTTGTTTCTCAAATAGTTTTGTTATCTTCTTATATATGGTAAATGTACCGTGTTTTTTTTAAAGATGAGACGTGATTGTATGCAATTTGAAGCAGCAATGACATTAGCTAAAGCATATGATACCGCACAAATTCCATATATATCAGCATCACATGCCGAACAGCTTGAATTTACGTAAGTTAAATTAGGATTCCCACTTACTTTTTATTCACTTATACTAACTAAATGAATAAAAAGTAAATATCATAATATTTCAATACAAAACTGTTCTCGATGATTTTGTTTTTTTAAACAAAAAATGTTATATTATTGTTAAGACTTTTTGTGAGTTTCAAGTGATAATACACTGGAGTAATTTTAATGCGCCAAATGAGACTTGAGATATTGTTCCTGATTCAACCAAGTATTAATGAATTAATAAAACCAGTAATGACAAAAGTGGAATAGAATTTGTTTAACGCACAGTAACGACTGTACAAGAAGATTAAATAGGTCGAAAAACATGATGCAAAACAATTTTCTAAGATGTTTCTTGTCTCAAACCATACTTAATTTGAGAATGTGATGTATAAAAAAGAACATTGTCATGTTGTTGACAAGAACATTTTTGCAGGAAAAAAAGGCGATTTTAATAGTATTTAGAAACGAATATTGTTCATACGAAAGTTGAAAGTCTCAGACAAGATTATGTGCACAAAACATTTCACGGGGTGTGCAATTAGACGAACGGGTGACTTGAGCTCTGTTTTCTTTCTGTTGTTCCATGTTGTCGGAAAAGAATTTGTTTCATTCATCGGTTGCCCATTGCCAAATTTTCTACGTGACTTGTCTCATCAAAATGAGAAAATAAAAAAACACGTTTTGTTTCATTTTTTCATACTAAAAAACGGGTTAAAACGCGTTTTTTTATTTTCTCGTTTTGATGAGACAAGTCACGTAGAAAATTTGGCAGTGGGTGTACAACGTCCCAAATGGCTATATATTCTTGCAAGGATTTGTTAAAGTATCCGTCGATTGTATTCTTTTAATCGCTATCACAATATTCATATAGTAGTTTTCGAGTAAAAGTAAATAAGTATTTCCTATTTCCTTTAGGAATGTAAATTTTGATTCATCTTGTCCCTAGTAATTAAAAGCAAAGTTTCAACTTTAAATTAAATATAATGTATTATAAAGAAGTATGAAATTTATTCGATCACACTCTTCTACATAGGGGAGACTCGGCAAGTGCAGTGAAGTACTACGAGCAAGGTATAACGAAGAAAGAAAGTGATCAACAACATGATCAACGATGTTTTGCCGGTTTAGCAAGATGTTACATCAGAGTGGGAGAATTGAAAAAGTAATAAAAAAAGTGTATGATTTAGGTAACAGCACTTAGTAGCCGTGTGATTCATTGTTTTGTAGAGGTGTCACAATTGCATTACGTTTACCTGGAAAAGAAATTAAAGAAGAATGTGCCAAACTTCTTGAAACGCTAAAGGTAGTTTCTCTAACCGTTAAAAAATATTGGAAATAGAAGTCATTTTCTCTTTAGCAATGGACTGAAGCTGGTGAACTTTTTGAAAAAGCAGAATGTTGGGATAGTGCTGCTATTTCTTATATTAAAACAAAAAACTGGTACTGTTATTATTTTATCTATATTTTTGAAATGATGTTCAAACATTATAGCATCCTTTCTATTACTGTCTATTTCAGGGCAAAAGTTGGTGATATTTTACAAAATGTAACTACACCAAAAATTCATTCAATGTACGCTAAAGCAAGAGAAAGTGAAGGAAGATATCGTGAAGCATTTGCAGCGTATATGAAAGCGAACGAATGGGAAAATGCAATAAGGTATATGCTAATTTGAAATAATGAAAAAAAAAAGAAGTGATTTCTTTTCACTTTTAGCAAGAACAAATAAATTATTTTTCTTTTATATAATTGTAGAATCCAGCTAAACCAACTGAAATCTCCAGAACAAGCAGTCAAAATTGTTCGTGAAACACAAAGTGTTGAAGGTGCCAAAATGGTGGCAAGATTTTTTGAATCAATAAACGATTATAGTTTAGCAATACAATTTCTTGTGTTATCAAAATGTTATAATGAAGCATTTTTAATGGCACAACAACGGGGTTTCATGGAATTATATGCACAAGTGATAGGTGAGTGATATTTTACACACATCATTCAAACTAAATATTATATTTTTATTTTAGAAAGTGTTCTAAAAGATGGTCGAGAAATACCATTTGAAGATCTTGAGAGTACAGCGATCTTTTTTCAAAATCAAAACAATCATCTATTAGCAGGTTTGTATAGTTAGTGTAGTTAAATTAATTTGATTATTATTATTAAATTTTAATTATAGGAAAATTTTTTATGTTTGCTCAAGATTATAATCGAGTATGTTTCAGAGTACATAGCAAATGTATATTTTGAATGAATCAGTATTCATTCTATTTAGGCTTTAACACATTTAATGCGTTGTGCCGGATCAAATGAAGCGAAAGGAATTGATTTAGCTATTACTTGTGTTGGAAAAGCGCGTAGTCAACAACTAACACAAAAATTACTCGATTTTCTACTTGGAGAAAAAGATCAAATACCAAAAGTATATTATATTCGATTGAATGTTATCTATCTTGAATTCATTTGTTGTTTTTTCTTGAAATATTTAAAATTTTCAGGAAGCAAAGTATTTGTTTCGATTCTATCTCAGTTTGGGCCAGTATATAGAAGCATCAAAAACGGCTATTATAATCGCACAACAAGATCAAGAAGCCGGTATAAAGCATAATATATTATCTCATCTAATTTATATATAACAACTATCAAATATTGTCTATAGGAAATTATCGGAGTGCTCGTGATGTTTTGTTTACAATGCATCAAGAATTAAAAAGTCAGCAGACAGCTATACCGTTTGAAATGTCGAATAGTCTTATGTTATTACACAGTTATATTCTTGTTAAAGTTCAAATCAAACTCAATGATCATGTTCGTATAATAAAAATAAGTCATATTTCTCAATATTAGACAAATTCATTTTGCATGTTGTAGGTAAGAGCAGCAAGATTATTAAATCGTGTTGCACACAATGTTAGTAAATTTCCATCACGTAAGGGATGTTGTCTATCGAATTAAATAAATAATTTATGTATAATTCTTTTTTAAATAGATGTTGTCCAAATTTTAACAACAACAGTTGTTGAATGTCAAAAAGCTGGTAAATATTTATTGATATTCGAAGTTATATTATCTACTACTTTGTTTATGTTTAGGTATGCATAATTCTGCACTTAATTTTTCAATGATATTAATGCAGCCTGAATATCGTGAACAAATCGATCCAAAATATAAGAAGAAAATTGAAGCTCTTGTTCGGTAAGTATGTGGTAGTAATTAGAAAATATATTTAGATTAATATTTCATTTATTTTTTCAAGAAAACCAGAAAAAACTGAAAGTGATGAAGATTATTCATTGTGTCCGAATTGTAATCAACGTGTTCCCGATTACGAATTACTCTGTTCGAGTTGTCAGTTAGCATTACCCTATTGTATAGTAACTGGTGCACATATTATCCGTGATGATCTATGTTCTTGTCCGAGTTGTGATTTTCCCGCAATATATTCAGAATTTTTAAAGTATATTTAAAATATTTATAATGAAAGTTTATTTCATTTATTATTATACTAATTTATTTTTTAGATATTTGTCAATGGATGACAGTTGTCCAATGTGCTCGAATAAAATAAATCCATCCAATCTTATTAAAATGGACAATGCTGAACATTTCCTAAATCAAGCAGCAAACTTATGATTACTAACTATCTCAATGTTTTTATTAATATTGTTATATTTATTGTTGATTGTTTTTATTAGAAAATTTCTAGATATTTTCATCTATGAATGCGTTGTAGAAAAAGATATAAATAAATGTAATCATGTTATGCATACAATAGAGAAGATGTAAATAAATTCTTTAGTATAATATTGTTTCCAGCTCCATTGTTAAACATACAAGCAGAAATAGATGTTTTTTGACATATACATATATATATATATATACATTCAATTTTTCGTCTGTGATCTCTGCAAAAGTTTCTGTTTAATTTCAACATGCACACACATACACACAGTACTCACGCGTATTACGGACCAAAGCGTCGACCATTATCGAAACCTTGATTAAATTTTTCAATGTATTTAAGATTTTCTTATGGTACTGCACAGGTTAAGAAAAAAGATAATTTTCATCGGATAGGTTACAGGTTATTCTCTCTTTAACCGATTTTTAGCATATAGAAAAATTGATACAAAAAGGCTAGAATGATGTTCTCAAAAGATGATGCTGTTAGAATGGTGGGATAAACGTCATTTATTCTCAATTAGAATTCTTGGCAAATAGTATATTTGGTATACTAACCAGTTCGACAATATTTGAACGTGTATTCAGTGCATTCTTAAGCATACTTGAAAGCCGAAGACAACGATTAAATCGAAATGTAATTTATGGTATTCTTGTACTGAGAAACTTTAGAAATATGTGCTTTTTTGATAGAAAAATAAAATAAAATAGTTAAATAAAATAAAAAAACTTGAATTTGATATTTTTGCAACAATTTCTTTTTACAGGTGTTGATTTCAAGAACCATGAAGATTCATTATACTTTTTGATATGTATGACGTAAGGATGGTAGTCATGCTATACTGAAGAAGCCGAGTATCGACTCTTCAAGCTTGACCTACCAGAGTGTTGAAATAAGATTATCAGCAAACCTACAAAAAATTTAATACTAGTACGAAACGTTCGAGTAAAAACAATGCTCGAAAGTCATTTGTATGTAGAAATATCTGATTTATCATTGGCTAATCAAATTCAGCATGTACTAATGTGCTCTAGAAACTTTTTAAGAGAGAAAAATTTCTTCAAACAGTTAGCCAGCTAGTAGTAGTAAATTTAGCTAATAGCCAGCAACTTTTTCGGAATTTTTTTATAAATTTCTCAGAATTTTTCGAATAAAATAATCGTTTAAGTGATTTCAACTATAACTTTTAAGTCGGTAAAACTGATTGACTACACAAAAAAGTATTTACATGATATGCTAAAAATACCCGCTATAACGGCAGTAAAATGATGTAAAACTGGTCTATCTTCCCTTCAGTCACATCTAGTTCATGAGTATAAAACAAGAATAAATAATAAAGTCAATAGTTAGTTTCAAAAAAATTTTGAACAGTATACCCAGCTAATTAGCATCTACAGATCAATTAATCGTGACAGTGGAAAAGACTGGAAAAATACTCTAGGCAACGAACCAGTTGTCGTCATTGCATTCAGTCATTCAGAGATTCAACTCACCTTGGCATTGTTTCAGTCAATGCAAAACTATATGTCTTATTAAAAAATTTCTTTCTCAGTATTTTTTTAGTAGTTTTTCGTAATATTCCCGTTAAGATATTTATTCTCAATATGATTCAACGCTGACCTTAGTTAAAAAGCACAACGCATACAAATTACAATTACATCATATATTTTCTTACCTTCAGACCAGATCATTTTGACATACGCTCGCATCTTATTCTATCCCCAACAACAGCGTATTTTGTAGAATAACGACATTTTTTCTCATTATTCTGTTTCTATTTTCGGGATGAATAGACCCGAGAAGAGATCAGAATATAATAGAATGTGTTGTTGTCGTACTATATTTAATTATTTATATAATCATCTTCTATTTTCTAAACGAATAAAATTATAAAGAAACAGAATGTAAATGCTCAACTGACTGGCCGCTTGCATGGAATAAGGATTCTAATAGCAGCAGCTTTTCGTAGTTAATTTTCAAAATTCCATTTATTTCAATTATTATTCAATCTGAACATCGAATATCCAATTTTAGCAACAGTAACAAGATCAATATGATTCGAATTTGGTTTTTCATACTGATAGTTAAATCTAAAAATAATTTTAAATAAAAATTAAATTGAAAATAGTGAAAATATTAAAATACCATGAGCTTTGCCAGTAATTTGTGATTTCTACACATTTTAATCTATTTTTCAAGTATTTAAAATTAATTTTTCTACCGATAGGGTAATTGATTCTGAGTTTTGCACGCTGACGCACTGTATTCAGTGAAATTTAATTTTCTTGAAAAAAAAACATCTTATTTAGTCTTAAATGTGATATTTGTGTACAGAATGGTAGACTACACATATTTAATGCGTTTTTATGAAAATGTAAGAAAAAACTGTCTGGGAATGCTGATGAGTATGACAGGCGTCAAAAATCCAATATCGAAATTTCAGGAAGTCAAGTGATGAATGATGCATAGCCAAGACGTCAGCTTGATGTTTATAAAAGATCAGTTCTATTTAAGACAATTTTTCAGCTCATCTATTCTCCTTTTTTAGTTTTGGTAGATGCAACGTTAAAAAACTCTAAAACATTGATGGAATTTGAGTTCGGTTCGTTAAAAAGTTATTGGACTTTTGTTGAAAGCCTCAGAAAGCGGTAAAAATGTGGCACTTCCTAAAAATACCACCTCATCTACTGGTTGATCCGCAAATCCTACAGAGAAACTAAATAGAAGAACCCTCTTGAGCTCATATTGTAAAAGTTGAAATAAAAGATCTCTTTATTTTTCAGTTGTTTACTTGTAAATTTTGCAAAATTCATAATAAATATTTCCTATTGAAAGTAAATTCTCTTCTCCACTGAGCACATATAAATGTGCGCTTGAAGAAGCGAGAAAAGGTCATTGTGCGCATGTGATAAGATGACAAACTGTACCTTTTTTCTTTCATTCGTCAGTTGCTATAAAAAGACATAATACATGTGACAAGGAATGCCTGGACTCGAATGAATGAATAAAACGCGCTACGACCACGCGCTACGGCTCATTCTCTCATAACTGTTTCTCTCTCATTGATTCGTAATACTCCGTAATAACTGAGACAAAATTCAAATTTGCTCAAAGCATGAACTTGAAAAACAGCTTCCTTTTAAAGACATAATAGAAGATCTCTCTAAAATCTTTATTCTTAAGGACAGAATAGAAGACCTGAGTCTTTTATTGTGTCATCCCCTTTACTGTAGACTATTTATAGTTAGTCATTTTATGAACTCTCTCTGAAAATAATCTTTTTGAATATGATCCGGTAAATTGACATGACATCGTGTTCACATGATTATAATGTGTTTTTCATTGAGTATACTTGTAGATAAATCAGTCAACTTGATGAAGATACGAGGTATTATTTCCACTGTATAGTTCTGTTCCTCTTACCAGCATAGCAAAAAAAAATGTGCATAAAACATTGTAAGCAAATCATAAAGAGATAATAATTGAAAAATATGACAAACATTCTTCTTGCTCATCGATCTTGTCTATCGAGAAGAACTTCAGTTGCTCATTCAACTGAAAACATTTCAGAATATATATCTGCTAATTCGATTATATTGTTAAACAAGCCTAACGGTCTTATTTGAATTACTTTGTTTATTATCATGTAATCAAAATTCATCCTACCATAGGTATGATTATGATGATGGACAATCTTTTTAAAGGTGAACTACTTCAAGATCGATAAACAAATCTATCACCTTTTCAGTATAGCACGTTTTGTACCAAAGAAAATGAACGATAACGGTAAATGATTGAGACAAAAATTTATCAACTATTGTCTTGACTACTGATTCATTTCTCTAAGCCTTTTCTGAACACGTTAGCGAAGCAGTAATCTTCATCGTGATTGTAATGCTTTACTATGCTTGAAACAGTTCTACATTGAAGGATCTTAATTTACCTTGTTTTCGATCTTAGCCATTTGCTAGGTACGTTGCTTGCTCGACAATTGCCTTTTATCAGAAAGAAGAGGACAATGGTTTACTTGTTTTTTACTGTATCATATTGAGTAGAGCTTTTACCAGTACGGCTATTTTCTAATTCATTCGATTTTCCAAATGGTGGATAATATCCATAAGATAATTAAGAAACTATGGTTTATGAACCGTTTTTTGGACTGCTATCACCATTCTTGTTTGGTTACATCGCCAAACTGAATAGACTGATCCACTCAAGACTAGTAGCTAAGTAGGCTGCTAAGATTCATGTTCGGACGACAGTGGAATGAAATGATCTATCTGATGAGATAATTACATCCATTAGTCTCAGACATTCAAGAGAAACCTTAGAAAATGGTTACTTGTTATTTTTGTTTAAGTTGCATCTATTTTTCTGTGAATGTGTTTTTGTTTTATAAGCGATCATTGAACCTACTGTCTAGACAATTTTACAATAAATACAATTTTACAACCTGTTACATTTGTCCTATGGTTTCCAAATAAACGTCAATCAAATCATTCAAAACTCTTATATACAAAACAGTGATTTTCTTTGAAAAACTTGATTAAAAAAAAACTCCAGGAAATAGCATAATCATCGATTTTACGCATTTATAATCACGAAACTGAGATTAATACAGATTGAAAAGCAAGAAGATCAATTTTGTTTCCGTGAATTTTGAAAACGCAACATCATTACAGTTGAAGAATTATGTTTAGTCTAGATCTGGAATAAACTTTGCAAAGGTAAGTAAGCTGTGTATTGGAAATCGTATACTATTAAGAATAGTGAGTGTGTAAGCTCGATTTGTGACGAAAACGAGGACTAATTTTTTTCTGTATAGACTTGTCTGTTATATAATGTTATTATGAATAGAAAAAAAAGGCATCATTTATTAAGAGAAAAACTATTCGATTTCCTATACTGCTTGAGATATAGAAGAAATTCAATTCTCAAATATTAAGAGGCAGATTTATCTATTCATTTATTATCTTGTTTGTCTTACTTCTTTCCCTATATCCGGTATTAGACTATTTGTTTCACCCTCCTCTCACTCAATATTTTCTCTATTTTTTTTCCTTATTCTTAAAGTAGGACTCAACATCCGATTTTACATTTACAAACTACAATCTACTTGAATTTGACACTTTTTATTCGCCTATACCCAGCCGATGTTTTTATATAGTCTCTTCTTTAGTAGAGGAGGATGATGATGTTATATAGCCTACGAGAAAGAAGTTAAATGATATAATTGTCATTGTTAGATATACGTACGACAAAAAGAAAAATTTTTCGATTCTGTGTTTTTTTAACGATTTTCGTCAATTCTAAATAAGAATAAGAAAAAAGAAAAAATTTTCCATCATATTCTTCGTTCGCATTACTCTAATAACTAAAGTGTCGATTCCACATGATTACACTAAACTGATAATTCAGTATAAAAATAACGACGTATTTTCGAATATGGAATGAATGTTTTACAACCGTGTAATGATTGATAGAGGATATTAAATTTTTTTCGAGAAAAAAGTTTGTTTATTTGACAAAAATAATAAGTTTTTATATAAAAACTAAATTTTTGATTTTATAGTGTTTTCTATTCAAAGGTTAGTAGCATTGTATGTATGATAAAAAATTAAGATTAAAAATTTCTAATATATGCTGTATCGAGCCAACAGCTGTTTTACCAGTAAGAAATTGATTTTATCTGAATCGTAAATCTAAAAATCTTCTAAAGAATGGCATTTCAATTACTTATTATTACGGTAGTGCTTAAAAAAAGTCACAGTTAATTAGTCAAATGGGTCATCTCCTCAAGTGTTTCAAAGACTCTTTCATCCTTTTTTCACTCTGATGTACATTTTTCGTTGTTTGTAATAAATAAGGTTCGGTTTTTTTTTTTTGCTCTTTAAATAATGAGCTTCTAACAATAAAATCTTTACTATTTTTAAAGTTCGTAATCTTGCCAAAATTCTTCGTACTTAAAACTAAAAAATAATTACGATTCTATACCTACTTTTGGGTTGATTTGTCTTAGAATATAAAATAATCAAAAGAATTTTTTTCTTTTAAGAAAGGCCAACTGAGATCTGTATCTTAAGCATTCTTAATAACAAAAATGTATAAAAATATTGTTTCTTTAAAACACGTATGTTTCTTATTATTATCGATCTAGAATTTTGCAATCAATTCAATAACAGAAACATTAATTTTACGGCAACAAAAAAAAAGTATTCATAAATATTCTTGAAAATAGTTTTTTCTTTTCATGCATCAAAGAAAGAAAACAAAAAAAAAAATAGACTAGACTTTATATACACAAATCCGAGATGTCTAATTATTCTTGTTGTAATCGACATTATTAGCATTTTTTTAGTACTTCTTTGGTAAATGAATTTTCTTTTTTTATGATAGGATAAGACATTTCATATAATTAAGTCTTTGAAATATATAAAGAGTTCAAGAATGTCCTTCTCTGATTTACTACACGCACTATCATCTTTAAAGATGGATCAAAGTTCTTATTGATCTTTTCTTTCTTACATAGTCACGAACATTGCTCAAATGTCGAAGAAAATAATGTTTTTTTTAAGCACGCATTTCTATTTAGATAATAATAGAAGTATATATTAGTACAATAAAGTAGACTACATTCCTTGTAAGAAAAATGAGTATAGCATTATTTTTCTTCGTTTTTTTTATTTTATTTTTTGCTTTATATTCTCTTCTTACATCTAGCGAGATATTGAAGTCAACATCATTTTTGATATGAGTGAGCGACACACGTTCTTAATTGGCACAAGATTTCTTTTTTTCGCATTTAGAACATTTTTTTTTTTTGTTTTGTTTTGTTCGATGTTCAATAATCTAAAATTTTCTTAGATCTGTTCTCTCTTCTCTTATTGTTGGGAACGGCATGCGTACAGAATAGTATATATACTCGGAAACTTCTCTTGTGTATCAATATACATCTCTAAATATTTTTTCCTGTATTGCATGTATTTCCGTTCATCTTGAACAAAGAAAATCACCATATTTATTATTATTTAATAGAATGATAATAATAATCATCTTCATCATCTCCATTGACTTTTTTATTAAGAAACTTGTGTAATAAAAAAACCTTTCCTTCTCATTAGAAGAGAGGTTCAGTGGGATACATAAAAAGAAGAAAAATTTCTTCTCATACTAATATTGATATCACAATGTTTCGTTAACAAAAACAAATATACATCAAGAGATACCCATGTAGAAAAACATGCATATCATATATTAAAGTAGGTGAGTGAGAAAATGAGAAAGATTTTGGATTAGTACTATTTATATGACGATCATAAAAGGCTTCCGACTCACTCTTTACATTGCAAAAGGTACATAATAAACTATAGACAAAAGGTACGATTCTTTGGCTAGAAGAGAAGCAGATTTATATTCGGAATAGAAAATCATTTCCACAGCATCGTAATGTTGCCAGTATAGTAAAAATTCTATTTCAGTTACTTTAATATATGTATATTTACGTGTTCAGTCAATAAACATGAGATCCATTTTAAAAACTCGTTGATAAACATCTGCATGTTTTTTATTCGTTTAGTAAATGTACAATGGGAGATATTTTTCCTCTCTATCTCTCTTTCGATCATAGATAAATAACAGTAGGAGACAAGAAATTCTCAAATGTATGGTTATATTCATACACAAAGGAAAAGGACGAAATGCACGACCTTCGCATTTCACTATGACAAAAAGGAGAAGTGAAACATTAGCCCAGAATACGGTAAATATGTACATATCAACAGCTGGATAGACTAGAGATCAAACGATACTAATCATTATCGTAAAAGCAGGTAGTGAGATTGAGAGAGAGAGAGAGAAAGCAAAAAGTACAAAGTACTCCTGAAGCAAAAATAGTTTCACGTCACTCATTTTGTTTGTTTTGAAGGTGAATGGAATTATTTTCTGGATAGTAATATTTAGAAGTGCCATATGATGCTAAATGATATATTCAAATTAGTATTAGTGGTATACTCTATTATTTTGATAAAATATCTTTCTTTTATTTTTCTCCTCCTCCTATACAGAGTTGACACCTTTTCCGCTTTTTTAAATTTTTTCTATTCCGTTTTTAATAGAAATTTAACACAAAAATAACCAAAAAGATTTTAATTATTCGTTAAAAATTGTTTCGTTTTTTTTTATTATTTTTTATTTCTTTTTTCCCACGATTTTCTCAAAATATGAATCAAGTGGTATTCATTGAGAAATATCTTCAAGAATACATTTATAACAAAAAGTCGTTTTCTGCTTTCTACATACTTTAAAGTGGCAACCATATTTTTGTCATTAAAAATATTCTCTTTGAACTTTTAATTAAATCACAAAAATACAATTATAAAAAATTTTTGAAAAGACTAAAAGAATGTTCAAATAACTAATTTTATCTGTATTCTGTATATTATACTACCTTTTAGAATAACTCTGTGTTTTTTGTCCTTAATCTTTGTTATCTGACATGATCCCAGTCATCTATCATCATCTCATATATCAATCTAGAATGTTTTTATGATCTTTTAGACATCATCTTAAATATAACTGTTGCTACTGCCGTCGATGATTTTATGAGAATTAATAAAGTGACAACAATTTTTGATTAGAGATTAAATGTTTACAATAACAATGTTAAAGAAAATATAAATCTCACATATCACTTGATATTTGATCTTGGTAGTAAGTATCATTGAAAAAACTGCGTTGCATGCACTTAGATAAGCACTAAAGGAAATCGAACGGAAACTCGTTTAAGTTGAGTTTCGAACATCCTCTCGTTCAATCATGCTACTATACTTCTTTTTCTCTCTTGTTCAGCATAAAATATTTAATTTGTTTTTTTTTCTTTTCTTTGACTTTGGTCTACTAACATCTTTTATACCAGTATATAGTAAAATAAACAAATGAATCAACTTTCTTAATCTATGACCTTTTCCTAGTTATTTTCTTTAAAATATATTCTGTACATAATTATTGATAGTGACAGAGAAATCCTGAAAAAAAAAAATGATAATTAACATAAAAACGCTTTCGAACGTGAAGAGTTAAAAAGAAAAAAAAAAAGAAGAAAAAAAACGCTATTTTGAACGTATGCATATCAAAGGTTTCACTTTTTGTAGAAACTAACAGTGTATGCGAACCCGTCAAAATTGAGGGAACAAGAAGAGAAAGAGAGAGATACAAAAAATGTTCAATTAAATATTAAAAAAGAATAAAAATGCGTTAAAAGTGAAAGTTATAAATGAATAATAAATGAAAGACTACAATGTCAATCTAAAACTATAAAATTTTTTTAGCTCAGAAGTGAATAGATAAAAATTTAGTAAGTGAACTTAAATTAAAACTAGTAGATAAGAATGAAGCAAAAAATTGATTGCTATTTGTGTTATCGTTTAAGGTATATTTAATCATAAACGGTTCATTTATTTCAAAGGATTCAATTGCTGCCTCATGTTTCCATCGGATGACGGTAATTTTCGCAATTATAAGCATTTTATTTATCAAAAATGGCCACCTGATAATATTAGCCGAACAACAACAACAACATCAAAATATTTCATCAATACCATCTATCAACATTATACCAAAAGATTATCTAGTGAAAAACAATTTTGTAAACGTAACCAGTTTATTATCAACAGAACGAAATTTTCGTTATTTAGACAAAAAAAGTCAACATTTTCCTTTAACATATTCACATCGCCTCACAGACGAACATTTCCGCCATAAAAAATCATTAGTATTTTCTAATAAAAAACCAAATGTAACAATTTTAATGATGTTTCCCGATATCGATCATTTTATACCAAATTTAAAATCATTATTAATTGTCTATGAATATATTGTTCAACGTTATAATATCTCAGAATGGTTAAATGTTAAAATTCATGCTTTAGATTCAAATTGTTCAATTTCATTAGCACCTCATAATCTTGTGCAAATAATGTTAAAAACTATTCCCGATGTTGTTTTTGGACCCTTTTGTGGTACGTTAGTTAAAAGAAAATTTTTTTTTTATATCAGAATTACTAACTATTATCAAAATATTAGTAAATTTCTATTTAATAATAGATAAATTTTATTTTTCTATTTAGATTTGGCTGTTGCGCCTGTTGCACGTCTATTACATTATCGAAATATTCCATTGGTAACAATGGGTGCTGTATCAAATGAATTTACAATTCATCGTAATTCAATGTATAGTTCAATATTTCGTTTTGGTTATAGAACAGATGAATTAGGTTTTTTAATTTTAAAATTACTTCAATATTATAAATGGACTTTTATTAAATTTTTATATGAAGATAATCCTAAACCATGGCATGAATGTCAAGTTTTATTAAGACCAATTTCACATGCATTTACTACAAATCAAATACGTAGTGATAATAGAAAAATAACTAGTCGTGATTCAGAAGATAATTATACATCAATTTTTGTCGATTTTATTAGTAACAATGCTTCTGGTAAGAGAAGAAGAAGAAGAAAACAAAAAATTATATTCTGATAGAGTAATAATAAGTGTTTACGGTAAAAGAGATAACAAGTAGAAAATAATTAGCTTAATTTGCCTCAAATAATCATAATAACATATGGAGTCTTTTTTTAACCTCAAAATACTAGAAAAAGAAGCAGAAAGAAAAAAAAAAGAGTGCACTCAACTGAAAATAAATAGTAAAAGTACTTATCGATTAGCTATTCTATATTTCAGTTTCCCTATGGTGTGTAAGTCCAAAAACATTTCGATCAGCAATATTAACAGCACAAAAATTTGGTTTTATTAATGGTGAATATGTTTTTATCTATCTTGACACTGTATTAACTCAAGAAAAGTAAGTTGATTATAGAAAAAGAAAAGAAGCAATAATCGAATATTGTACTATTAATTATTTTTTTTAGTACCGATGAAAAAAGTTTAGCTGTTCGTCAACCATGGTTTGATCCAAACGAAAAAAATAATCAAATTAATATAAATGCTCGACGAGCATTTGAATCTGTTTTATTTCTTCGACAACGACTCTATACGAGTGATAAATTTCGACAATTTGCTCAAGATGTCTATGAATATGCCAAAGAAAATAATAAATCAAAATATTTAATACATGAAACAGTAAGTTCCAATGATATGACAATTATATATTGTCAAGTATTTATTAACTAAATTAATCTCGATTAATTCGAGATTGTTATATATATATATATCTTATTCTTACATTTAAATACATATATATTTCAGAATTCCTCAATAAGAGTGAGTAGGTTTGATTAGAGACTCTCTTGTTTTTTTGTTTGAGTGCGAATAATTCTTCTTCTTCTTCTTCTTTTGCTTGCATGTAATAAAATTCACTTCTCAATCTCTTGCATGAGTTTAATAATCTTTTGTCCACTTTTGATTAAAATCATTCAGATCTTTTTTCATATAGATATATATATTTTTTTATTGAACTTATTTGCTTGATAAAATAAGTTAATAGAGAAAGAATGAATTCTACTTTATTCAATAGTATTGCTTTTATCAAGTCTGCTTACTACTGACGTGAGTCACATATAACAAAAATATATATTTTTTTAATTAAACAGATCTTATAGAATTAAATGACTGTGAGCACTAATAAATTAAGTACATATCAATTATAAATTGATAACATTTATTTTTTGCTCAAAAAAATAAATAAATAAAAATAATGTCATTTTAAAAACTAGTTACATTTAATTACAGAATTATGATTAGTCTGATATTTGTTAGAATTTTAAATATTTTTTGAGTAAAACCGCCCTTTTTGCTTTACTTTTGACTGCACACATTTTTAAATTTTGTCTGCACATTTAAACTTCTTTTTTTGAATATTGTCACAAATTCTCTTACCTTTTTCTTCTTAAAATATAAATTTACTATTTATACATAATTAAAACATTTGACGATCTTCAACACACATCTTAGATCAATTTTAGATTGGCACTGACGAGACAAATTTTTATGATGCTGTTGTCACTTATTTTGAAGCATTAAAATCACATTATTCAAGTTCAAATTTAACAGAAAATACAATAAAAGATTATCAACCATTTAATGCCATTGATTTTAAAGCACGTATTTGTAGTCGAACAATTAGAGGTGTTGGTAAAAATATAACAATGAATGCACTATGTGATCGAGTTGATATTGGTTATGCTGTTTATGATATGGATCCAGACACTGGAGAATTTGAGGTTGAGTAATTAATTAAATTTTAGTGTCTTATTTTAGTTTTATTATTATTATTATAGTCGGTTGTTGCATATCCTGCTGAACCATATTCAACATTGAATAAAGATTTACAATGGTTAAATGAAAGTCGAACAATCTATTTTATTGATAAAAATACAACATCTATTCCTCATACACCACGATGTGGTTATAACAATGTTAAATGTCCAAAAAAAAGTAAACTATTATTTTACTTAATTATTATATTTTTATTATTCATAAAATAATTATTTTTTTTAGCATTTATGCCAATTTGGGGATGGGTCATTGTTAGTTTATCATCAATTATTGTTTTATTACTACTTGTTGGTATCTTTTTATATAGGTATGTTAAAAATGATCATATAGAAATAAGAATAGAATTGTAATAATGATGATCTATTTTATTTTTTGTACAGGCGAGCAAAATTTGAAGCCGAATTAAAAGCAATGCCATGGTTACTTAAATGGGAAGAATTAAGTAGCAGAATTGTCCTAAACGGTGTTACACCCTCCTTCAATAAATTATCGTCATCACAAAAGGTAGTCTAAATACAAATGTTTATTATTAACAAAATTTTTATTATTTAATTCTTGTTAAAAATGTATATTGAGATAATTCCATTATGAATATAAATGAAGTTTTCTTTTTTTGTAATTAATATTCTAGGATCTGACAAAGTCAGTGAGTACAAAATGTGAGCATTGCTGTGGTTTAATGGGCATTTGATGGTATCCATCATACTTTCTGTTGCTAAAAGAATAAAGAGAAACAAATTTTATGCTAAGCTCATGTTAATCTTATCAAAAAAAAAGCAAAAAAAAAAGAATTTTTTTTATGTTTATTTATGAGCTGCACTGTTGTCTATGTCTTTAAAAGTAAAAATCTGTTTTTTAAGATGAGAAGCTGAAAACCTATACTATAGTGAGAGAATATAAATCGTTAATATTGTTGTAATTGTCATTTTTTTATGTTTATATTGTAAGCGTTTGCACGACGATTTACTATGCACATTTATTTCTTGAACAATGATTATGTAATTGAATGCACTTGCTTTATCTGTTTTTATCCTATATTTGATTATTGTTAAATTAATTAATTCTATCTATTTTTAGCGTACTTCAATATCAAGTCATCGTTCATCCGATTGTAGTGATGGTGGTGGTGGACACTCACGTCAATTATTTACCAAAACCGCTGTTTACAAGGTTTGTTTAATTAGACAATGATAAACGGACAGTTTCTCTCAAATAACATACATTTTTTGTTTTTAGTCTTCGATCGTGGCACTAAAACGTTTTCATAAAATTAAATTAGAAATAACGCGAAATTTACAACTAGAAGTAAAAGCTATGCAAGATATTCAACACGATCATATAGCGCGATTTGTTGGTATATGTTTGGATCCTAAACATCAGTATATTGTTACTGAATATTGTCCAAAAGGAAGTTTACAAGATATTTTAGAAAATGAAGAGATTAAGCTTGATTCAATGTTTAAACATTCAATAATGCATGATATTGTGAAGGGTATGCAACATTTACACAATAGTAATATACAATCACATGGAAACTTGAAAAGTTCAAATTGTGTTGTGGATAGTCGGTTCATTTGTAAAGTGACCGATTTTGGTATACCAATGTTGCGTTCAAATCCAAACAAAATTTCTCCAACTCATATTAAAGACTATGCTTACTATAAAAGTATAATATACTCAAAAATATTCTATTATTATTAATTACAAAAATAAATTCCTTTTTTTTCAATTTTTTAAGGTAAACTTTGGACAGCACCAGAATTGCTTAACAGTTTAAATCAATCAGCGGCTGGAACGCAGAAAGGTGATGTTTATAGTTTTGGCATTATATTGCAAGAAATTGAGCTTAGAAATGGTCCATTCTATTTGAAAGATCAAGAAATGGAACCATTAGGTAAAACAAATATTATTACATAATCTTTTTATAATATTGTTATCATATGATATATATTTAGAAATAATCGCAAATGTGAAAAGTGGGAGCGGTTTAAGACCATCAATTGAATCCGGTGAATGTAATCATGAAATAGCACAATTAATGAAACGTTGTTGGAGTGAAGATCCAGCTGATCGGCCTGATTTCACGGATATAAGACAAGTTATGAGACGTATTAATAAGTGAGTTACAAATCTTCATTGAATTTCAATTGAAAAATATCATCTGGTATTTCAGAGATGGTGAAAGTGGAAATATTCTGGATAATTTATTAAAACGTATGGAACAATATGCGAACAATTTGGAGGTAAGAATGATATTTATACACTAAAAACACAATTACGTTTCTGTTATTTCTCAATCTTTTAGGGTTTAGTCGAAGAACGAACTTCTGATTATTTAGTTGAAAAGAAGAAAGCTGAAGAACTATTATACAGACTGCTTCCAAAGTAAATATACATTGAAATATGAATTAGCATCTACACTTTTCTATCGAAAAGATATAACTAGTTAATTAGAAATTTGACGAGAGATTTATGATCAATGTTTGCTACATGTAGATGAAGATTATCTTTTTCTTTAGATCGGTGGCTTCTCAGCTAATGGTTGGTCATACGGTAACTGCTGAATCATTCGAGAATGTGACCATTTACTTCAGCGATATTTGTGGATTCACATCATTATCCTCCGAAAGCACACCGTTACAAGTTAGAGTATTACTATACACAATAGCAATTTGCACATATTTGATTTCTGTTTAGGTAGTTGATTTGCTCAATGATCTATATTCTGTTTTCGATGGCGTTAGTGAAAATTTTGATGTTTACAAGGTGAGAATTTTATT
Organism: Didymodactylos carnosus; assembly: GCA_905250885.1. Classification (NCBI taxonomy): domain Eukaryota; kingdom Metazoa; phylum Rotifera; class Eurotatoria; order Philodinida; family Philodinidae; genus Didymodactylos; species Didymodactylos carnosus. The sequence goes on from CAJNOQ010000120.1 coordinate 23,028, forward strand.
GAATTCTTTCAAATTATAAATTTTAGTGTATTCTCTTCTCTTGCTTTCAGGTTGAAACTATCGGGGATGCATATGTATGTTTAAGGATATGGACTTGGTGTTTCCATTTATCAATATAAATTTTAAATTTCAGATGGTTGTTTCTGGTCTTCCAACAAGAAATGGTGATCTGCATGCAAGGGAAATAGCGCGGTTGTCTCTGGCATTATTGAATGCTGTATTAAACTTTCGTATCAGACACCGTCCAGATCGTCAGTTATTACTAAGGATTGGTATACATTCAGGTATTTGCAATTTTAATATTATATAAGTTATACTTATCTAATTATATTTGAAACCCATTTAGGTCCGTGTGTAGCCGGTGTAGTTGGGATGAAAATGCCCCGATTTTGTCTATTTGGTGATACGGTAATAATACGCTCTCAAAACTTCGCAATTTATTGTGTGTGTTACAAGTAGCTTTTTGGTGCAAAACTCCCTACGATTCACAGTGAACGGGAATTAATATTCATCTAACATAATCATATTTTTAGGTGAACACAGCATCACGCATGGAAAGCAATGGTAAAGCTCTTCGTATTCATGTGAGTTCTACCACCAAAGCAATTTTAGACAAATTTGGTACATTTGAGCTTAAACTGCGTGGTGACGTAGAAATGAAGGTAAAAAAACCGTTTACATTTATTACATTTGACGTTTTGTCATATGATTATGTGTGCTTGCATTTTATAGGGCAAAGGTAAAATGACAACATATTGGCTTTTGGGTGAGATAGATGGTTTGAGTGCCCAACATAGTTCACTAAATTGGGATGACGATAACATGGATGAACATTAATATTTATCAAGATCTATTTCTTGCTCAATATTTTGTATAACTGATATCGATCTAAATAAGATAATGAATCTAGGTATATTGAACGGTGTTTTCACTATTTTCCAACGAATATTGTTCTTTCATTCTTTTTCTTTTTCTTCTTCGTTTTTGTGCTCTTTGCAAATGCTTGTAAAGAAAATTTTTTTCTATATTTTCCATTCTATTTTGTAAAATAATACTATGTATATTTTGAATAAACAAGACACGAGTTAAGTAGAAGATCTACAGATACCAAACACTTCAATTTTAAACAATAGAACGAAGTACAAGCAGATGACATTTTTAGATGACTGTAATAAGATTATAAATATGTTTTTATTACAGTTTATCAGCATAAATTTGTTTGAGTATATTCCATGATCGATAATAATCTGTAAATACATTTTGTTCTACATGTCTACCAGTTGAACAAACTAGTAACGGTGGTATTTTATGAATATCTATTAACATTTTTTGACAAATTTCATTTGTTCCCTGATAATAACCAAACGGTAAAATATCGCAAACAAAATTTAATTTTTCAGGAATCATTCCTGTCAAATAAATATCGGCAAAACGAAATGGTTGTTTTTGTTTTAAACCTTCATTTACTAATAAATCTCTTGTCTTGTCGTCCATGAGATAACCAAATCCCTTAAACAAGTTTAATTTTTTGCTAGTGCATCGTCGTCTCTAATACAAAATAAAAGTATCACTTACTGAACAGTAACGTGGATACAATTCGAATGGATATTCTTTCCAATCAACATAAAATAATTTTACTGTTTCATTTCTTACTGGTTTGCCTGGCTGAAATGCCCATCCATAAAGAAATGTTTGAGAGCCGAGTCTTGTAAGAAGCATATTATCAATCGAAACGTTGTGTAGAAAACGACCTTGAAAATTTTGCGGTTCAGTTTTAAGTTCACGAATTAATTCTTGTAATAGAAGGGTATTTATGAACAGATCATCTTCAGTTTTGAATGTATACGTGACATTTGGACAGTGTTTACTTAACCATTGATAGGCGTACAATTCTTTAAGTGTTGCACTTTTGTCATCAATTGATAAATATAATAAATCTTCTTCACTTGCTGCTTCATTTGAAATTTCTTCACTAATACTTTCAATACCATAACCAATTACAAATAGACGTTGTGAGTGAACGTTCATTGTTAAAGTAGAATCGGCTACTGCACCAAACGTTTCTCGTATTGATTGTCTGTCAAGAAAATGATTATCAACCGATATAATGACAATTAGAAGATCAATTCTATACAAAACTTTTGAACATAAATTTACATTTTCAATTATTGGAATTGATGTATTTCTTAGCTTATTTCTCTTGACAGTAGCATGTTTTTCATAAAATTGATTATCGTGACTATTTCGAGATATAAGAGCCTGCCACACAATGTATATTATCATTATAAAACTGAAGAAGAGACATATTTTATCGCATGTACGGCGCATAAATGTTTGCTATTGAAAACGTTCAAGGTTAAAAATGAAAAATTTTAATGGACCTGCATGCAAAGCGGTAAAAAGGTGCTGACTTATTTGTTTACCTGAATCACAAACAACGAGAAACTATGAAAAAAGTTTTATTCTTTTCTAGTACAAAAAATTATAATACAAATTCATATTCATTCAAAATTTGCACAAAACTGAAAATGTGTGTACTTCTCGCTGATGATGGCTTGCAGAAAAAACGACAAAATGAGAAACGATTTCGACGCATTCGAATGTTGAAGTTACTAATTAATTTTGGAAATATATTAATAGTTATATTTTCAGTTCTTTAATAAACAATTGTAATGAAATGAATTTGTACAAAGTGCTTTTCCGCAACAACCTTCAACAATCATCTGAAGTATTTTTAAACAAAATGATTCATTCAATAATTTTCTGATGATATAATCTAATATTTATATTTGGATCTATGAAGTTTGAGAAACAGGCATATCGGAACCTTTAAGAGAAGATACTGGAGGGAGACGTAAGTTATGTTTCATATTTGGAAAGGAAATGCGGAAAATCTTTTTAAAAATCTTTTTATTGTGTTATGCGATGGTTACAAAATTACAATAAATTATCAATTCGTTAACTGATTTCGTGTACATTTTAGCTTTTTTAATATCTTAAGACTCATACTACATGGAAAACAAAATGATGATAAAAAATGAAATAAATCCTGACTGAGCCCCATTCATATTGAAAAATTGCATTCAATTAATTACTGTACACTTAGAAACCAAAAAAGTGCATGAAACAGGCAATCTTTGCTATGGTGATCGTACTATTAGCTGCAGCCAATTCAATATGCAACTGGAATGGATAAACTATTAGTAAGATTTTCTTAAAAATTTTATAAATATCTGAGTTGCAAATGAACATCACTTATTGTTATATGATGAGATGTACTTATTTCGTATACTGTTTCGTTGAACAAGAATGAAATGAGATTTAATTTTCTATTTTCATTTTTTTTGCACAAGCTAGGATTACCGAGATCACTATTCTACACTATTATATAGTAATGGGAAAAAATTACGAACTACAATAGTTTTTATCTTTCCTGGATGCTTTTAACTTATTTTTAATGACATCAGTGGAAAGAACATGAAAAACTTCCCAGAATTGCCTTAGGGGGCCAAAATGTGAAAACTTTTTTCCTGGATATACGCACAAATATAGAATTAGTACTCATTAGTCTATATATCGTTTCCCTCGAACCAAGCCACACGTAACATCCAATTCTTTCTCTAGTACGAATACACCTCTATTTTGACAACTACTGCTGTTGGAGAGGGGAGGTGGTGTAATAGAATGGTAAAAATAGCCATTTGGTCCCCAAAACCTCTTTAAACTTAAAACCTGCGTTGCTTTCTTTGACGAAGGAGGATCCTGAAAGTTTTCACAAAAACGCATCATAAGTGACATATCTTTAGTCTTATAGCCGTAACGCTTTGATAGTCTTTCGAATTAGTTTTCTGCAGAAGAGAGTTTAAAAGTACTCATACATCGATGAAAGCGTAACGCAAATTCTTTTCTCGTTTCTCATATTGATCAGTAGCAAATAACGCAACGTTAGAATCTCATAAGAAAAGCTCATGCAATAAACTGACACTGTGGTGTAATGGAAATTTTTTTCAACTTACCATCAAATTTAAGAAATTGTTTTTATGAAGAGTACTAAAATTATGACGATCATTCCTTATGCAAAATTTTATTGTTGAATGGACTTCCACTTTTTCTATTTTTTAAACCATTGATTATTAAGTTGGATATGGTGCCTATCTTTGTCTAGAATAACTTTTCTTGTCCCCATAGAAACAATAGAAAAACTCGAAGTAGAAAGTTTGCTAAAAATTCAGCAAAACACTGAAAATTAAGTTTTTCTGGAACATCATTTTTTTCAAAAACTAAAACCAAAATTACGAACGAGTCTCTGCTCTTTAGGCAACTTAATAACGAAAAAATGATCTCAATTGGATTTAAATTCGTATAAAAAAAAATTATTGTCCGCGCTAGAAAATGTTTCCGAAACACAGGTAATAATTGTGATGAGGGATTTTTATAAAATTCTGATAATAGTATAATGGGAAGATCTACTATCAGTGATTTCTAAGATAAGCTAGTGGAGGGGAACGATTCATGTATGCAGTATACACTTAAATACTATGCTTATCACTTAATGCTTCTATTTGGGGAAATTTTTGTGTGGACTCATTGTTATCGACGCTTTTTTTAGTATGCTTTCTCGTGGGCGCTTTCTAGTAAGCACTTTTTTCGATGCTTTTTTTCTTGTCACGTACTTCTCTACATTTAAAAAATATAACATAGTTGATCGATAAAAGGTTGTTAAGCGAAAAAAAATTAGGAAATAATTCTTACACTTATCTTTTTTTCTTCAGTCGATAATGGTAGCGACCGGGTTTACTATTTCAGATGGAATGATCTCAATTTATCACTTCTAATTATTGATGCCCGAAAAGAGAGATTTTATGTACTCGATTGCTTAAGAAGGATCTTCCTTTGTCAAGGATCGTATATAGTTTTGCAGTCATACACAAACATTGAGAAGAAAAGAATACAGTTCATAATTAAGTAATGTTCTTATAGTTCGTTGATATCAAAGCTTTCTGAGAAATATTGTATATATTCTACGTTGACACGTACTGTTTATGGTTGTAAAACTTGTCCTTGGATTAGAGATACCGGTGATTTCAAAACCTTTTAGTTTGACGCTCATTAGTTTGGGTATTTTAACGAATAACTCTTTATTTACATGTGCATTAGAGTGAGTTGCCTTTGTTTTATTTTTTATTTTTGATACAAGTTCAACTTATGCCTATAATAGAAGAGTAAAAGAAAAAAAAAAGGAAAAAACCCCTAGGGGAAAAAGAGAATAATTATAACAATAAGAACGTGAAGGTTCGTACTCAGAAAATCCATACATAATTGAGCTAAATGTTCCATTAATTTACGATAGTCATGGAAAAAAATGGATGTCTAGGAGTATACGTGAATGTCAAACACATACTTTTTCTCTCTACCCAGATATACTTCTTTTTTGTTCGTTATGTGTAGTGGGTGTTATACGCGGGTAAAAAGTCAATTATAAGATATTTGTCTGATAATTCCTAACAACAACAACCACAAAATATTCTTCGCAGACAAATAATAATAGTAAGAGAAATAGGCTTAAATAATGATAGTTGTAAATAACAAAATATGAACAATAAATAAACAACTGGTTAGGCGTCTCTTTTTTTCCTGTGAATGTAAGAGACAAAAAGTATGCTCTTTCATAGTTTATAGAACTAATCTAACGTACGAGAATATAACATGTAGAGAAGAATAATATAATTTTATGATTGGTAGTAGTGATCATTAATTGTCTGCACATGATTTATTCGTGAAAAAAGGTCCATTCGTTTAGGAACTACGAGATGCTCTGGTATAAAAAATAATATGTTGTGAAATTGCAAAATTTCTGAATTTTATTTAGCAGCTGCAGTTCCTTTCATCTTAGTTGCTGAACTGGCGGTGGAAGGCGTTTGTTTCGTTGCTGTAAGTTTCGTTTCCGCAGGTTTCGTTCCCGTAGGTTTCGTTCCTGCAGGTTTCGTTTCCGTAGGCTTCGTTTCTGTAGGCTTTGTTTCCGCAGGTTTCGTTTCTGCAGGTTTCGTTTCCGCAGGTTTCGTTTCCGTAGGCTTCGTTTCCGTAGGCTTCGTTTCTGTAGGCTTCGTTTCCGTAGGCTTCGTTTCTGTAGGCTTTGTTTCCGCAGGTGCCGTTTCCGCAGGTGTCGGTTCCGCAGGTGTCGTTTCCGCAGGCGTCGTCGTATTTTCAGTAGGAGCTTGTCCGTCAATGTCGAGGACCGCTGCGTTTGCCGATAAAGAACCTTCAGCCAGTGCTACTTCGGACGATTGTTCGCTTGCCTCGGTCGCGTTTGATTGCTGGTATTGTGGTTGTTCACCAACTGTCGGCGTCGCGATTTTGTTGCTAGTTTCTGTATGAGATAGTGGTTCATATGTTTTGTGAGTAAAGCCTGAGTGATTCGACTGTTCATATACGCGGCTGGTAATCGGCGCTTGCGCTACGTTACGAGCAACATTTTGAACTCTTGGTGCCATTGATTCGTCTTCTTGTCCAGCAGCAGCTATTGCTTGATTCATATACTGATCACGTAATTGATCAAGTGATCCACCTGCTGAAGAACGCGTTTGTTGTTGAGATGAATCTTGACTTTCAGATATGGATGTCGCTTTGAATCTTTCACGCAATGCGCCGAAACCTGGTGCAGAACCCTTTAAAAAATAATACAAAAATTGCATTAACGACTATGAATATAGAGGAACTACATATCTCTCAACTACGTATTAACATATAATAGTTTTCTAAAAACCCATTTGGGTTTCAACTTTATTTCTAATTATACATATTTAATTTGCCAAAAAGCTCACTAATGTGAACCGTTGCCTATTGAAGAATTTCAGACTTCTAACGGACACACAAACGTGTTTTTTTACAAAGAAAAGTTGGCGGTTATATGGGTTGAAATGTGCTTTTCCACGAAAAACGTAGAAAAGCGCGGTTTTTCATTTGCAAGTAAAATACACACTTTGGAGACTGTGCGAAGGCTAAAGTTTCATTCATAACAACAATAATGACTTAATATTAACAACTAATTAAAGGTGGATGTTCTCGCTTTGTTCATAAAAACTTGTTTTATATACTCATAAAGCTTTAAAATAAATAGAAAATATAATGATTGAATACTGTCGTGAAACGTGTCGGGGATACCTGGTACTTATTTAAAAAATTGAGGGACATTCTACTCTACGCAATTTTCTCGTACAAAGAGCTTAAAATGAACAACGCTATCAGCTTATCATTTTCAAATACTCTCAAGAAAATTTGCAAAAAGTGCTGAATACATTGCGGCTACTATCTCGTCAATATTTAGTAGCGAAATAAACTTGTCATGCTTACTTGAATATGTTGTGGAGCAGAGGCTTGTTGAATATTCGAATATTGTTGCTGTTGATAAGCTACAGAGCTATTAACGGGCGGTTCTCTTGGTGGTGGTAGATTACTGTACGTCATATGGTGTGTTGAAACTGTTTTTGTATAACTTGATGTGTTTGTTTGATGCGATTGTAGGTTCGATTGTGATTTTGGTTTTGGTACATGTGTTTGCAACACCGTTGGACCAGAAAATTTGGTCATTAAACCTCGAATGCCCACCGGTTGTGGTGGTTGTTGAGAGAATTGTTGCTGTTGATGATATTGGTTACTGATTGATTGTTGCTGTTGAACGACTCTCGGTTGAGTTGCAGTCGATTGAACTTGACGTGCTTGCACTTGAGTTTGATAAGCATCTGCACTCTGTTAAATAAACGTATGCCTGTTTCATTCTTATTCATAAACTTTGAAAACCTCTTAAAATCTATTCTGGTGATCTCTTATCCATGTGCAGTTTTCATAGAAAACTCACTTGTTGTTTTTGCATTTGTTGTTGCTCTTGTAATTGCCGCTGACGAGCCAGTTGTGCATAATATCTTTGTTCTTCGTCACGCTCTTGTTCCGATTTACTTCGTTGTCGAGCGTATGCATCTTCATATTGTTGATGATCGCGCTGTGTTTGTGACGTCGAACGAGGCTCTTGCTGTTTTTCGATATGAACAGACGAGGATTGTTGTTGTTGATAATATTGTTCTGGAAATTTAAAACGTTTTTGTTAATTATACAAATCTAGCTGGTGTGCACTATTATTTTGGTGAAAAATTGTGAGATTTGAAAGAATAGGTACTTACGTTGCGCTAATTGTTGGCGTTTTTGTTCTTCTTGTTGTTGGCGTTGTAATTGTTGCTGTCTCAGTAGCTAAAATATTGAAGTATAATTTATGAATTATCTGATTTATGAACCAAATAGATGAATAATTTACTTGCTGATATTGTTCAGGTGTCAATTGACTACAATATACAAAAAAGTAAATAAAGCAAAAACAGTTATAAGTTTGTTTTCCAAAAATAGTGTTACCTGTAATATTGCTGCAATTGTTCTTGTTGAGTTAATGACGCACCGTCTCGTTGTTGTGTACTATGAACCTAAAAAGACAATCTTATTAAGAATTTACGGTATCAAAGTTCATTCCGACATCTTACATTAGTGCAATGTTAACAGAAGTTTTCTATGGTCCTGCGGAATACGGAAATCAGACGCTAGAGTCTCGATTCACTTTTACTCCTTTTCTTGCGAGTGCAAAGATGTGTCAGATAAATGTGAAATACTACATGAATCAGTTTAACTTATTCAGGAAACACTCAAGATACATGAGTAAAAAATATCTGATCGAAAGAGAGGGGCAAGATATTGAAATGCCACTTATTTAGACATACCCGAACTTGTTGTTGAGCTTCACTATGACGTTGAAGACTCGGAGAAGCCACTTGAGTATACTGTTCGGCTCCTGGTGTTGAATAAATGGTCGGTTGTGGCTGTTTTTGAGTGTAAGAATGGCTGGATGATTGTGGTGAAATGGTAAACTGTTTTGGAATACCCATACTTTCGTAGGAAGATGCCGTACCATGTTCTAAATAAGGTGATCGCTGCTGCTGTTGTATTATTAATTGAGGCTGTTCATTATTCAAACGAACTTGAACAGCAGCCAGCTAGAGTAATCAACAAATTTAATCTAATCATTTAGAGAGCAACTAAAACCAGCGATCCCGATAAGGGAGGAGGGGGCAGAGGGACCAGCCCCTTCGTAGAATTCCTGACTTTCTGTAAAAAATCTTGGTTTGACGTTCCCCCACCAAAAATGTAGCAGCAGCATAAAAAACTAGTTTTTATGTCAACTTTTGTCTGTTAATCTACCGCGTAGACGTGCAAACACGAGTATGGTCTCTTTTATATTACTTGAAGTCTGTTTTTCTTCCATGAGTATTTCATGTCCGACTGATTTATTTTATCGGAACGAAAAAGGATGCAACCTGAAATAAAATCATTCTATTTTCGCTTCATCGAGTTCCGCAAGATATTTTTACAAGCTTTCCGCCACAATTATGGACCCTTCCCTGGCCAAAAAACACGGACCCCTGGTAAAAACAGTGTCGTCAGTTTCGATTATAAGATTGTAAATAAGACTATTTGTAGACTGGTCCAGCTCTCTATCTATAACGTTGTGAGCATAGATAGAGGAACAGTTTTGGAAAATTATGAATATATGATAAGCTTAGCCGTATGAGGCACCAACCATAAGACCTTTGGTGTTCTGGTAATCGATTCTTTACGATATCTCTGAAAAACTACTCAGTTTTGCTTCAAATCCAAAATAGTCCTTTATAAATTTCCTAACTTTCTGTTCCTATTGACTACACCCTCTGAACTTATCATTCGCTATTTGACAGATAGCAGAAATTATGTTTTAGAATAAAGAGAGAAAAATTAATAAGTTACCAACAAATGATAATCAATGCAGGGAGCGTAGCGAACGAAGATGATTTATTTGCTAAAACCTACTTTAGGCTGTTGCGCTTGTTGCTGTTGGTAATGGGCTTGTTGTTGCTGCTGTCGTTGCGGACTTGTTTTGAACCCAGCAACGGCCGTTTGAGTCGTATAATCATCATATAACGGTTGGTGGTCTGGCTTTCTTGGTTGCGGTGGATAATAATCATTGGTGTATTGTTGAATTTGTTGATGTGTAGTTGGTGATGTACGATATTCTTGTCTGCTTTGTTCATCATAACTAGTCAAAGACTGGTGTTGTTGTTGTTGCTGACGTGAAATACCTCCAACACCTGATGCATGAGGCGTGTATTCTGCTGCACGAGATTGAGTAACATAGGTTGGAGTATTCCCACCTGTTGTGGTCTGTTGATTTTGCGTTGTGCCACCCGATGAAAAATAGTAGGCTTGATTTCCTTCGTTCTCAATATAACGTGTTGCCATCAGAATGGCTTACAGTTTAATATGCTTAGGTTAATGATAAAAAAACAAAAGTCAAGGCTATGAGCGTATGCGTAGATTAGGATGTTGATATCACCAAATTTTTCGATAAAGTCGCTAATGCCAACTCAACACATAGACAAAGGGGGAGAGATAAGAAAATAACAGATACAACGAAACTAAGTGTTATCCGTATGTAGAAGAAGTACAAATACATACATCATCGAGAAGAAAAAGAAATGGATGATATTTCTCTATTTGTTTTTATCCCGAAAGATGCTTTTTACTTCCTTCTTCATTACCTTTTACGTACTGTTTTTCAGGAACACACGTCTGCCTACATAATGATGATTTTGGTTTTTTCCATATTGACAAATAGTCAACTAGTAAAACTACATCATTTTATCTTCTAATATATATATATATATATATGTATATATGGTATATTTATTAGCACAAAAGTGTAACAATATATCATACTGGCACGAGAAAAAGAAAAAAAAGAACCTATCACCAAGAAATCTGACATGGACATAATAAAAAAAACAATGCAGAAAATGGAATTCACAAATGGCTAAAACAAAAAAGATTTCCTAATACCAAACATTTATTAGCAAAATAAAATATTATTATTGAAAAAACATCCATTTTATTCTGCTTCTCTTTCTTTGACTTTGATAATGGGAAAAATATATAGCATGATCGTCTTTTCTAATAAATATATGTAAGATGGATGTAACTAAAGATATAATTCTCAGCAATACAGATCAAATTACGAATACGATATAGACAAAATGAGAAAGAGAATTAAAGACTGTGCGACAAAGTCGAATAGACATAAAAAGGTCGAAAGATACGTATTAACATCTGTTCTTAGCCTCAAGAATAACACATAATGTAATTAATTAATTACTTAATGCTCATGGACAACAATGATCAATTAGAAGTCTATCCATTAAGATGGTTCTACCGGATTTAAAATTTGAGGAAATTTGGGAAACAGTTGATCATTTCATTCATAAATGGTTTATCATTTTTCGTCATCAGTTCAACGAAGGCCATTCACTTTGTTCCGCGAATTTTTCGTATGATTGCAAAGACCTGGACCAAAGCCCATACACAGAAAGATAGAGGATTTTCAGTGCTTCAGAATGAACTAGAATATTTTATTTTAAAAGTTTGCTCTCATAGATGTATTTGCTAAATACTGGATAGATATCTCTATTTTTACACATAGTGATATATAAAAATGATTACAGTTTCTTTCACAATTACAAATTAGAAATAGTTTGTATTTAAAAAAATGCAGAATTGAGAGAGCACGCCAGCTAAATAAACACTAAAGAATGCGTTGAGCAGCTGAAACATTGTTCTATCCGAGACGTATACAAAAATTTCCTCAAAATGTTTAAAAACAAGAATTTCGGGAAAACCCAAAGTCCTACTTTCAGGTATTCTACCTTCTGCAGGTAGGCAGCTTTGTGTACATAGTTCACTTATATAGAGTAAACATTTCTGAGGAAAATAAGATGTCTCCGAACTCTCCACAACATATTTTCATCAAGTTGCATTATATTTCCAAAAAACTCCAAAGACACTCTGCTGCTGTTTGTGGGTATTGCTAGTTTTCTATTTGTTCGGTATTTTGCCAATATTAAACTTAAGGTTTGAAACAACGTACTATAGCTTATTTTGTAGCTCTCTCAATTCTGCATTTTTTTAAATACAAACTATTTCTAATTTGTAATTGTGAAAGAAACTGTAATCATTTTTATATATCACTATGTGTAAAAATAGAGATATCTATCCAGTATTTAGCAAATACATCTATGAGAGCAAACTTTTAAAATAAAATATTCTAGTTCATTCTGAAGCACTGAAAATCCTCTGTCTTTCTGTTTATGAGCTTTGGTCAAGGTTTTTGCAATCATACGAAAAATTCGAGGAATAAAGTGAATGGCCTTCGTCGAAAAATGATAAGAAATATTTAAAGAGATCAGGAGCAATTTGAATATTGAAATAAATTATAATCATCCAATTTGAGTACAAAAATTTGACATATGATTTACCTCTTTAAAAAACAGCATATGTTAAACTACTGAAACAATTCATATTAGCGGATAGAAAAAGACTCGGTGGATACGTTTCATGGGTTAATTTTTCTTTAAAATCATTCGGAAAATGTTCATCACATTTGATTATTCTTGATTAATTATATTGCCGTAAACGTGAAATTGTTACAACTTTAACATTACACAACTTTCCACTATTAATAGACAATAAATGTGAAAAATAACACCAATTGTATAATTTTTTATTAAACCTCAACACTTTTTTCAATCTTTGATTTTTTCAACTTCTGCCTATATCATTTACTACCGGCATAGAGCATTCACAAAATTAAATTGAGTTAGTTTCAGATAATGAGAAGTTGATGGTAAATAGCAAATAAGAGAATTCTATGTTAATATTTTCTTATATTATAATATATTGTCAAACGTTGTTTTGTTTCAATGTTATCCATTATTTTAGAATTGCATTTATTCTAAAACTTCAAGTCTTTTTTTGATTTTTGGTTGATAGTTTATCATTTCTTTGAGTATCATTCAGAAATTAATTAAATAGATGACAATTCATTATTTTTTAACACGCTCAGCTTTAACACATCATTTGTAGTATTAATAATGATGGTCGGATAAACATCTTTTGACCTACACAATCACATAGAAAAGAATATTTGCTGATTGATAATATATACTGTTAAAACGTTTATAATATTAGTAATCGATGTTATCTATTGATGAAAACGCGTTAAACTTAGTATGTAATCTTATGTTGAATAGTTGCTTAATATTTTTAATTGTTTGAGGAAATATTTCGATGAGTGCTCCGAACGATGAACCGTAGAGATTTAAGCAATGTTGAAGATCAACAAAAAAATTGCAGAAATCTTGAAATCAAGAATCATTCTTCTTCTTTAAGGGAATATTTTTCCTCGCTATCTAACGATATCGATACATATTAACAAGGTTGTTGGATTTGTTTATTGTTCAGTGCATAGATGGGATCATAATATTGATAGATGTTGAACTCGAATGTAACTTCTTAGCATCATAACCACTTAGGACCGTTTTCAATCAAAAAAAGTCGAGATCAGAAGCAGTTCAGACCACAAGTTTTGGGAACACAACCAGATTAAACTGTATTTTGGTAAAGATGGCAACCATACGAAGATCTGAGATTAGACTGTGTTTTGTGAAAACTTCCTAGGACTTGTCCGTTTTCCGAAGGAAAAGGAAGTCTAAAGTATAAAGTTTATATAAGAAGATTTTTGTGGTTTGCAGATGGCTTTTTGTCAGTAGCTGTAAACACCATCTCATTGGCTGTAAACACAATTTCCAGTAGCTGTAACCTTTCGGGGTGAAATACTGATTGATCAAATTACAATATAAGTTTGGTGGTTACAGCTGCTGAAATGTGTGTTCACAGCTACTGAATGGACCACTAGCAGACAGTGTATTATTGATCTGATGTTGTTAGACATAAGTTTTAATTATTACAATATATTATTACATGTTCTGTGTAATAGCCCAACAGTTCAATAGGAAGTTTTCACATTTTTGCTTCGTAGAAGCAACGCTGACAAGCTTTTTGTAAAGATTGCAACCATACGAACATCTGATACAAACATAACAACGAACAGAATCGTGACAAAATTAACCATTGAAAATGGTACAAAGTTTCCTTTCCCCTACCATCGTTCTTGTTGCATTATCCTGAAGATTTAATTAATAAAGAAAAAACCAGTAATTCTTATTTTATTGAAATTAAGAATATTAACATGTAAAAGTAGGAGAACGACGAAATATGTTAATGGAAAAATCGGTGATACGTCTTTAATTTTTTCGTGGTTCAACTGATATCATCGCTTCGGTTTCAGTTCTTAAAATAATTTCAGCAGCAAGACGAAGATCTCCAGATGTCTGCTTTGTTTTCAATGAAAATTTTCTTAATAACGATGATAATATTACTTTCTCTTCTAATAATGCAAAACGTTGACCTAAAAATATGCAAACAACGAAAATTTTCAACTGAAATAAACGTGTACGCCAAAAAGTTTACCGACCAATGCAATTCCGAGATCCAGCTGAAAATGGAATATATGCAAACGGAGAGCGACCAGCACTCTGTTCGGGAAGAAAACGATCAGGATCAAATTTGTTTGGGTTTGGATAATGTTTTGGGTCGCGATGAATAAAATAAACAAAGATGGCTATAGTCGTACCAGCCAAAATTTTATGACCACCTAAATTTATAAAGAACATTAACTTTGTCTGCGTTAGATCTACGGTATACTCATTCTATCGATACAATAAGAACGTATATTCTTGGGCCTATTTAAAAGAGCAAGACAAGCAACTTCTTGTTAAAAGAGAGCACCTTGCTGATTTTTTGTTCATTTTAATTTGTGAAAAAGTATTAGCATTCTCGTCTTATTTTTATTTACTATCACATTGAGATATCATTCTAATCTTGTATTACACCAAAATTAAGAAATATATTCTGACTAACTTAGATCAGAATATTCTGCTGTAAACAAGCGAAGATTGACAAAGCGAAAGGAAAGTTTATCAATTGTTTTTCGCGTACTATTAATCCTGAATGACATAGATCCATCGATGTCATTATATGTGTTTCTAGTGGAACAATTTTTCCACGAGCAGTAGTTGGTATCGGTTAGCGGACTCTACATGATACTGTCCCATATTTCATCAAGTCAGCTTCATAGTATTTGATAAGAAAGTAAGAAGAAGTACTAATCTTTTCCCTCTTTTTGTCAATCGTCTTTGCATGTTTAATAATTTTGTGTAAAATTTGACCAAAAGATGACTATAAAAGTCGAAATAGCGTCAAAATAATTATAAAATATGACTAACGTTACTGTGACTACACTGCTGCATAGCCCTACAAATTATTTTGAAAGTATTGTTCATTGACAAATACAATGCTTCAACAGCCCTAGTATTCTGTTCTTCCATCGATAATTGCAGCAATAAAAGTTGCCTGCATTAGAAATAGGGATTTACATAACAACACCTTCCAAAATTTTTGTCTCTTCTCTACTTGATAATATAATTGCCGAGCTTGACGAAATAAGTCTGTTAATGTTGTCATTTTAAAATATCTAGATTCCTCTTCTTCATCTACAATGCGAAAACTTAATTGAAGAAAAAATAGAAGAAACTTCTTTTAAACATTGATCGAATAGCCTATTTTTTGAACAGTGAAGAACTGCATGATTAAACAAAAATTTACATAATCTGTAAATGAACAAAAATAATATTGTTAAATTGGAATATATACATCATTTTTAAAATATACATTTCAATTATGAGAACTGCGAACAACTGAGAACATCTTTTTTTCTTGTATTTTATAGATTAAGTATTTAAGCAGCAGTCAAATACCATGTACCACGAAGATTCACAAAACGGATGAGTTATGGTAGGTATCTCTATTCAACATTGATTATTAGTGACAAACACAAGCAGTATATATGCTACTAGATTGTCATTCATAACATATGTTATAGAGCAGAGACAGATAAATTCTACTTACAATAAACAAAATCTTCTTGAGCTATTCTGGCAATGATAGGAACAGATGGATACAAACGTAAAGTTTCCTGAAAGTAAATTGCCAAGTTCGATTCGACTATAAAATTCAGCATTTGTTTTACCTTTATGACACATTCAAGATAATTCATTGATTTCAAATCATCCATCGTACACGGTCTTTCATCATCATCACCTAAAACAGAAAAAAAACTGACAAAATATTTGAATTTTATTTAGTATGAAAAAATGGACGAAGATTTTTTTGTGCCCAGAATTAAGATAGATTTGTGCCCGTTTATGTTTTTTTGTTTTCGTTTACGACGTTTTACGCCCCGTCCAGGCACAAAAAAATCTTTTGGCACTTTTGTGCCCGGTGACAGATATGTGCCCGGATTTGATTGATTTGTGCCCACTTTCAATTAGATTAGAAATAATGATGAGAAAGGTTACTATCAGCATTTATTTATACATATTATTTGGATATATTCAAGTTATCCTGACAGATATCGCTTGTGTCATACGTCTATATGTTTATGTACAAGATGCATAAAGTATTATACAGTATTCACAGACCGGCAATCTTGATCTAGGATGTTTTTCGTAAATTCGATTGATATATTATGCACAGATAGAGAATTCGAAGTAATCATTGGATCATCCTAGTTCAAAGATAACTGAATTCAGAAAGAAGTACAATTACAAAATTTCCAAAAACAACGCGGAAGACCAAGAAAAGTAGGAAATGCGTTATCTGGTGTTTAGCTGTTATGGTTACATATTCTCTCTGTTCTGTCTATTTCTGCCACTACGTCAGTAAATAAATGGTGATAATAACCTTTTTCATTATTATTCCTAATCTAATTAAAACCGGGCACAAATCAATCAAATCCGGACACAAATCTGTCTTAATTCCTGGCAGAAAAAAAACTTTAAGTCTGAAAAATGAACCAATACCAAATATTTGCTTCATCTCTTCATGTAATTTTTCCTGAACATCCAGATTCGATGCAATCATAAAACAAGTAAAATTAATAGCAGCTGCGGTAGTATCATGACCCTAAAAGAGATGATTAGATTACAATTTAAAACAAGATTAATAGGGAACTATACTTCAAACATAAACGTATCAACTTCTTCTTGAATATCGTTTAATGTCAAGTGTTCTTGATGCATTTGTTTGAGAAGTAAATCTAAATAAACGAAGAGATTATTGAATAAAAGAAAGCAAACTCAATACTTTATTCTCTCACCTAAAAATACCATGCGTTTCCCTTTTGTATCATTAGCCTCAAACGCACGTACACGCTCAGTTATAATCTAAACGATAAAGGATTTTATTTTAATTGAGAATGGATAAAAAAATAGACAGGGATACATAATAGCGGTTTTACCGTCGTTTATGAATTCATGTACTTTTTTAAAAATTTTACTTAAAATAGCTTGAGATTTAATCTTTGTACAAACAGAATTATACTTTTATATGTTATTAAAGAACTCATTTCTGTATGTTTGAAAGACATTTTATAATTTTATCAAATCATTAGCGAATTACTTGCTTTCTGTGTGAATGTATGAATAATTTTTAAACATTTATCGTGCTTACGACCAATCGGTGCCAACTTAAATATAAAGTCAGGCCATAGCCAAGGTGATCTTTGTCGTTTAAAAATAATATCCGTTATTCTAAAAAGAACCAGAACAATTACTCTATTCATTGAAGGGGAAATGAAGAGTTCTTACGATACTACAGCATTAACATATTCTGCATTTTTTTGTAATTGAGCACCCACCGTAAATCCCATTGCTGATTCTAAACAAAAATTAAACAAGAGAGCTAAAGAAGTGTAAATGATGTAAATGCTCACCGCATATAATGTCTAAAGTACATGCGGCTATTTTAGGATACATATTAAATGCATTATTGTTTTGTGCATTTTTCTCAATGAGATTAATAAAAAGTTTTGTTTGCTCATTAAGTATGTCCACAAACGTGTTTAAAATTTCTTTTTCATGGAATGCAGGCGTTATTATTCTTCGGCGACTTTTCCATTTTGAACCAGAACTATATAAAAAACGAAAAGACCAAAGAGATATTTATAAGACGCCGACCTCTTCGTAACAAAACGTCAGAATGAACTAACTCGTTTTTTTAAGTTGAAGCTAAGACAACGTATGTGAACAACGTAAAAAGGCTTGATTTTTTATTTAGGCCGTCATTCTTTTACACGCTTGAAAATAATACACCAGTGTCTTCGCTTTTTCTGAACTTTTAGGATAAATTTCTTCTGAAAATAAAACAAAGAAAAAATACAGCTTTTTTACGTCGTTACCTAACTTAATCTGATACTTTAAAACCAACCCGAGCTCTCTAGCTGCTTTCTGAGAGAAGAAATCTGGATACTCCCATACAACTTCGCCCAAGTATACAGAACAGCCGCCAAGATGAGACTGTATGAACTTCCTTCCTAGCACTAGGAGAGGTAAATAAAAGCCCCAATCGTTCTGGCAGGCGTCGGCTGCAAAGTGGGCAAAAAGAGCCCTTTTTATTTTTTGCTCTACTGCCATCAATATATGTGAAATATATCCTAGGCTACAAAATCTCATATAAAACTTTCGTTTTTCTTGTCTTCTTCAGGGTTTTCAGGGTTCTTTACGAAGTTAGTTCCAGAACGCTTTTACAGTTTTCTTACTTTTTTCAGACGACCCGGGTCTTCTAATCTATCCTGAGTTTTGAAGATTTTAGAGGGGTTTTGTATTATGTCCCAAAAAACAATACATGTTCTTCAGCAGTTTTTGACGTTTGTTCGACTTGAACAAAGAGCAAAAGCACATTATGCCACCAGCTGTGAATAAAATAATTCTTTCTGTTACATAAATATATATCTTCATACAGGCGTGCTAATATTTTGACTCAAAATATCGTTTTGTTAGCTGTATAACCGATGTTTTTTCTCATAAAAATCTTAAAAACAGAGGGGGGGCTTCTATTTCAACTATTACATGACGAGGCCGAAGGGGGTCTTCTATTTAGGAAGGGTCTTCTAATGTCATAACCCCTTTTACATTCGTAATCCTTAAGGACAAACTCTCCCTTGAATACTGTTCCATATCGTCCGAAGTTCTCGATCAATGGAAAAAGTTAGACTGAAGGTTGACTTGTGAGGGATCACTTCAAAAGTTGGGTCCTCAGAAAAACCATGTTCTATATGTTTTTTTAGGGAACGATTGGGTCTTTTTCTTATCTCTCCCAGTACTAGGATACCTATCCAAAGAAATTTTCACGGCTCGTCCTTTTATGTAAGTGGGCGGAACTATGTAGAAGTTAGGGGCCAGCAACTCGATCCCAATCCAGCCCTAAGATCAGATCGGGTTCGAGTTGTACTAGTAGGAAACAGTATCTATTGTTCTGTATGAAAAAGATGAAAATATCGTTCCGTAGATAAAAAAATGCTAGAACTACGCGATACTACAACATGTATCGAAAAAGTTTTGTCTAACAAGGCAAGGGTATATTTTTAATAGTCCACGAAAGTTTGGTCTAGATCGAACGTATGGTTACCGAGCTTCTGACCGTGGGGTCCCTTAATTACGTAAAACTAACCTTGTCAGCAAACCGGTTTTAAGCCATGG
This sequence comes from Didymodactylos carnosus, assembly GCA_905250885.1. Classification (NCBI taxonomy): domain Eukaryota; kingdom Metazoa; phylum Rotifera; class Eurotatoria; order Philodinida; family Philodinidae; genus Didymodactylos; species Didymodactylos carnosus. The sequence goes on from CAJNOQ010000120.1 coordinate 42,584, forward strand.
TTGTAAAAAGTCATAATCAGGTGATTTTGATAAATTTTTTGTTCCACTCAAAACTACCTATATAAGTAAGAAAAAAGACGCAAAATTCAATGGAGTATACACACTAACGTACTTACTTCGAGCCCTTCAGGATGGAAAAAAGCAATAATGGGATACATCCCGAGCCAAATCACAAAAACCAAGCTTTGTTCACTTTCTTCATGAAAACGATGTGCTTGCTGAAAAAACTCTTGAAAAATACTTAATTGAAAGTAGATGTTTCATTGAGAACCTCGTATTAAACTGCTGAATACGAACCGTACTGATCAAACGGAAGTAAGTGAAGGTTTCCGATGAATGGTATATGAGAAGAAGGTGAAGTTAGTTGTCCGTATGCACATCTCAGTATGAAATATTTTTTTAACCACTTATAACCATAACAGAAAATCAGTATAATAAATGTAGCAAATACCAGTGTAAAAGCGAACATAATTCTGTTATCAACTCTAAAAGCAAAATCGAGCTGTATACAAAACACCATTCAAAGAGAGTTATCTATAGGTAAAAGGTTTGAAAAACACCTTTTTGTTTTGATAAGTTCAAGTTGTTTTCAACTGAGCGTGTTGCAAACGTGTTTATTTTTAATTTTTAATAGGTGATATGTGGCACATGCTCATTAACGGTCATTTAGTCATACTTACAAGAAAAGATCGCGCACAGATCATTCAAAAGGACACTTTAAAAACGCATTTTGCTTATTTCTCGAATCATAACATGTTTATTTGAGATATCTTTTAATCGGAAAAAAGCCATACCGAGTAAGGTTACTTCGTTCTTTCGTTTATTTTTTACTCGCGAAATGACTGAAACTATATTTGAAAAAACTTTTTTGTTTTCTGTTTCATTTATCTTACCTTGCATCAATCATAAGTGCAATAAAAAGCAATCTCATGAGTCACATTTCACATACTTTTTAGAAACTCTAATGTTAAGCCTACGAGAATACTTTCAGCACTAAAACGTCAACGTCGTTCATCCAGTTTGCATTGAAACCAATAACTCTGTAAAAGCTTAAGTCAAGAAACTGTTTTTGAACATCAGTTTATATTCTGCTGTTAAAGCCTATATCTGCTCCAGTCAAGAATCCTGAAAGAAATCTCCATCGGACTTTTTCAAGAATGCTGTGGAATGTTTTAATATCTTGATAATTTCACAAATTTTTTGTTAGTATTTAGACATTCCGGTATTTGGTTTAAGGGAAGGTCGTGGACGGTCTAGGTCAACTTTCTTTTTTCCAAAAATTTTCAAAAAATCGGTAATCGTATACCACATGTACACACAACAAATGATCAGAGATGGGCAACTCCGGCTAAGTTCAACTCCAACTCTAACTCCACAGATCCCAACTCCAACTCAGATTCAACTCCAATATGAACTTATTTTGTCTTGATTCATTTTCTTCTTTATTTTATTAGTAGTTGTTTATTTCGCTTTTGTTTACAAGAGTACACACAAAAATAGTCATTTTAACAATTGAAAATTGCATTTCAATAATGTTAATTTTGAAAGCGTACTTTTTGTCATTCTACATCGATGAGATCGGAAAAGAAAACCACTCTGTGAAAATACTCTCTCTACCGGTGCCGACGTGGCAGGTACGCATAACAATTTTTGAGCTAATTTACTTAAAATCGGATATACTGTCTTCTTTTGAAAAATAAGTGAACTATTTTCACTTTCTTCTTTTAGAAAACTAACTATCTCGTCTTGAATAGAATTTTGTATTGTCAAAAACAAAAAATATTTTCAGAGTTGCAAAAATTTTCAACTGGAGTTGTGGAGTTGGAGTTGAAAAATCTGAACTCAGCTCAACTCTAATCTAATAAAAACGAAACTCCAACTCAACTCCAACTCCACTAAAAAGAAGCTCAACTCCGGAGTTGGAGTTGCCCATCTCTGCAAATGATATAGACATTGTACTGTTATAGCGAATTTTCAGTATCAAATTTTTTCTACTAACACACTGCAAAAAACAAGTGTCCTGGGAACTTGTTTTTTCCAATGGAGATATCTTTAATCTTTTTTATTTTGCTGTGCCTACCTACTCGTGTGCAACAATTATTAAGTCGACTGAGTGAAACGTAGAGACCCAGAGCATTGCCTAGCAAAAATGTTCTTTCTTTTTCTTTCTATCCAGACTCTTTTTTTCTCGTCCGAGTCAGTCACCCGTTCTCGGTTATCTCTGATCGTACAGATTTCCGGAAAAGATGATTGGAAAGTAAGGAAGTCGTAGATGACCAAAGATGTTAGAATATGAAAAAAATATGTAAGATGAAATGTCCTTAGTAAATACGTTGATATAGTATAACTGCAAGATACTAGTGAGCTGCCCAAGTCCACTTTCTTATCGCATATCGCGGTTGTAAGAGAAAAATGCGATCGCAACGTGACAATTTTTTCTTATAGTGATCGCACTCGGATCGCGCAGTCACACAGCGATCGCTAAAAAGTCGTTATTGTCGCGGTGTGATCGCGAATTTTCGAAATATATATTCGAAAAATATATATATTATTCGTGAATTCTTCATCACGATCGCGCCGCGACAACAGCGACTTCAACAGCGAGATCTGCTGATGTATATAGAATCCAACAGACTTACTGGAATTGCAAAGAACATCATATTCCGTAAAGGGGCATGAAAAGTATGAAAAGTAGAAGAGGTTGAAAGTATTGAATAATACTAAAATATAATATAACAATAAATCACTCGTTGAAATTTGATCGATATTGCCACATCTTTTTAGACAACAGTACGTCACACATGTTTTTCATATTCTAACACTCCTCTAGATGACATATCTGAAGTTAGTTTTCGGATATTTGTTTTAATTAATCTATAATTAGTCCCACAAAATGAGTATATCTGTTAGAAAACTCTATCGTTTTTCCTATGAGATAATTAATTGTCACGTGATTCACTTCATAGTGAATATATGCTACAGTGCTGGATATGATGAAAGCGATACTATAGTAGAATATATGACATGATAATGAATCAGCTGATATAACAATGTACATTCTTCTTGAAAAATAGTTAAATTATTATTACTTTCTCGATGTTCTAATTTCATCTGTTTACCATTCCACTCAGTCGACTTTCCAATCTTCCCGAAGAACAGTTAGCTCTCTAGTATTTTCAAGCCTCAACGTATGTAGAGCACACAGTTCACACTATCAGAAATATATGTCTTGAGCGACACTTGCCAAAAAGAAAAGATTATATAACACAAAATACGGCGCGAGTCGAAGATAGAAAGTCTGTGCTTTGTTGCAATTTACGGACTTTAATGTTTTCCAAAGCCACGTCGCACTTCTTTCAGTCATTAGACTGACACTTAAACATTCAGAGTGACAGTTGCGCATTCCGGTGCACACGTCTACAGTAAGATTCTTCCTTGGTGTTGGTAGAAATAAAAATTAGTAAAAAAAACAATCTGTTGTCTGTGACGAGACTGTCGTTCGTGTCAATGAGAGTTATTAACTAAGCCGACCGAGTGATCGAGGAGAGTTATTCTGTTTCACCATAAAAGATTTTTCGTCTTTTCATAAGCTTTTGTTTCTCGAGTCAATCACTCGTTCTCAGCTATTTCTAATCGTAGGGATTTAGGACAAAGACCAATAGAAAGTCTAAGAGCTATAGATGACACATCTGAAATTAGTTTGTCGATATTTGCGTACTATATGAGCTCTAAAACCTGAGCATATCTTCAAGGACTCGACCGTTTTTAATATGCGATAATTAATCGTCACGTGACATTTCATATATATATTTATGAAATGTCACGTGACGTATACATATATGAAGCTTATTCAGTATAAACAGTGTGCAGTAACTCACTAAGTGATCACGTGCTACTTATCAGTCTATCCTGCTGTATACACTGAACACCCATTCAATTTTATTTTTTTAATGCGGTGCGAAGCAATACCGCATTATAGTAATTCCTTTCTAGATCGAAAAAGTATCGTTTTCTGTAACGATTTTCTCGGGAACTGGAAGGGATGCAGTAAAATTTTAAACGTGAATAGGAAACTGTGTCTGAATTAATAAATAAGCTGTTTTCAGTCTTTGCAGATGTTCTAATGGAGAGTTAGGACGTTCGAAAGTACGTGACTTAAACGTCTGATACTTGTAATTTTCTTTCAGAAGACATCGATAATTAATCTGAGTCATTCATGTGCAGGTGCATTTATAAGAGAGTACGCTCCCATACTATGTGATTCATTTCATGACAATGTTTTTATATGTATTCAGCGAATAATTAACGCAATGCCTGGACTCTAAATGCGTTACTGTTTTAAAGATGATCCCAATCAAAAGTACTCCAGTCGAAATATCTAGATGCTTTGGCTGGAGTATCGGTTGATATCTTTTACTCTTTTACCTAAATATTCCAGCTAGTGCATCGAGTTAGCTAGCTGCATCAGTCGATGTATTGCCCAATATATTTGAATACACCGAGTTTTTCCCAATGAAAATGTCAATTCATGGGCAATGCTATCTAGCTGCATCGAGAGAAACATTTATCTGCATCTATATATGTCGACCAGCAAATTGACCACCGAGATGCATTGGGCGATACTCGATGCTTTTTCTATGCTTGCGATTAACGCAGTACATAAGATAAAATCTCTAGGCTATGATAAAGGTTAAAGCTTTAGACTGATAAATCATTATTTGAACCTCACAACTCTCCCTGACTCCAGTAATCAAAACATTTTTTTGTTATGCAGGTAATCTACACGTTCTTCATCAGTTATGTGGTAAGGTTGTTGTCAAAAAAATCTTCACCTCCGGTTATCATATTTAGCTGCTTCGCACCGCATTTGCAACTCTCGCTGGCGTGATTGCCGTCTAGTTCTCTATTACCTCTAGACTCTCTAGTTTATATAGAAATATACACATAAACTAGAGAACCTAATAATTGAGCAGTGCTGCTCATGTAAAGAAGTCAAACGGTGCATGAAGTGTTTTTCAGAAACGTATCACTTGGTCGGCTTTCCAATCTTCCCGAAGGGCAATTGGTATCTGGCTATACAAGTGCGCTTATGACAGGGGCGTGTATCCTATGGGAAGTTTGAGGCACAATGCCTCAAACAAACATAAGTGGGACGCTTTTTTGCTGTAAAAAGTCATTTTTCAGGTGGTTTCCTGAAGGCTCCGACCCCTGTGGTGGTACAAAAGGCATCAGATACTTAGGTGGAGATAGACGCCGGTGGCTTATAGATACAGGAAAGACATACAAATGATTGATTGGTTTTTCGACATTTTTTTCTCCAAATGACATCATGGACAAACCATTTATTCCTATATTCATTTGTTATCTTGTTTTTCTATGTTTCTTTTAACTTTTGTCAACAGAAAACAATTGAGCAACAAGAACAAATGACCAAAAAGAAAAAAATACAATAAATAAATTGATTATTACAGTGTGCGCATGTGTGTGAAAACAAGAAAAATGAACGTAGCAAAAGAGACAGACATTGATGGATAATGGAAAAATTCATGTCTTTCGCTGCTATTTAAAATTTTTTTTCTAATAAAAACCACTAATAGTACGTGAAAACATGTTTTGAGGTAGGAGGTTCAGACTGAAAATCGAGCATACTTTCGACAGATAAAAAAACAACTGGAACTTGGTATATGCGTGCAATTTAGAATAGCTACATATTTGAGGTCAGGAAAAAAGGAATTTCGTTGAAGTATATGAAATTTGTCGAAGGTCAGAAGGAAACAAACTGAACTAGACTGACAAGAAAGCTCATGGGCAAATAACAGTAACATAAACAATACAATTAAATTGAGCAACAAAAACAGAAAATAACCCGATCCATATAGAACAGTTTGTGTGTGTTTAGTCACTTCTCAAAAGTTAAACATTGCAGAGTATATAAAAGACAAAAAAACTGTATCAAATGGCAATTGTATCAGATCTTCAGTTTCCTCTATAATGCGATAGAGTGGAAGACTTGTTCAACAAGAAAAACAAATGGTATCAAAGATAGCCCAAAAATGACGTATCATTTTTTGAGCAAGAGGAAAACTGATCCACTTCTATACATTAGACCTAACATCTTTGATACAAATTCTCCATTTTGTCAAAAAAATAGGACCACCTTGATTAAAATGATTGAATCTCAACTATACTGTTTAAACAAAAAATCAACAATCATGAGTACTTGAATTCTAGAACAAACAAAAGAAGAAAGAGCACTGCATCGACAACAAAAAAAATTGTGCCAAGACGAAATAACAGTGGATAGTTTTTATTCTTGTCACCAAATAAAAAAAGCACAGAGAAAAAAAATATGATTGTAATATACTTACATGTGATGATTATAGATACAAGCAAAATAAAAATTGTTCATTATGTATGTCGTCCACGTTTTGTTTTATACGGTATGCCATCCGTTAAATCATCTGTCAATGCTGTAAGATAATCACGTTTTCTTGCCAAATGATTTGCAACTTGCTGACGAAAAAAACTATCGAGTTCATTAGTGTTTGTATTGAATGATGTTTGTTGAGGTGATGAATTTGTTTGTTGTTGTTGATGACGAAAATGATTCGAATTAATAGATGTACCTGTTGGCGTTTGTGGTAGTGATGGTGCTGTAGGTGATGAATATAAATAATTATTACTGTCATAAGCTGAAGATGACACACTGTTAGCGCTATCCATATCTAAACAGAACAAACACAATTTCACTTGAAATCTAACTTTAGCCCAGCTGAACTGAGAGACTTATTTTTACTGGAAACTCAGACCGACAGAACTCATCAGTAAAAGATCCTTAAAAAAATTGTACAAGTCTTCAATCGCATTTGAGTAGAGAAAATTTACCATGCATAACAAGTGCTTCTCTAAATGTTTGTAATTCATTTGTATCGATTGGTGCTGGTGGTGCTATATGTTGTTGTTGTTGTTGTTGTTGCTGTACATTGTCTGTTAAAAGACTTTCTCTTACAACTGATGAATCACATCGACGTTGTGATGAGATACTGCCAATAGGAGTTGGTCGTACAAACTGATACGGGGGCCGTCCAATTAAATAATCATAAACTTCATCTGTTCGTATATGACGACGTTGTTTTCGTCTTGCCCAACAAAGTAATTCTTTTGTTTTACGTTGTTCGCCATAAACTGTACCGAGATCAATAGCATCTTTGAAGGCATCAAGACTCTCTACAATAAAAACAAATAAAAATAAAAACAATAATTTGTGCTCTTCCAGGTCGATTTCATACGATCGTAAACGACGATTTACGACCTCGTTATAACTATAAACCGATCGTATACCATGGTCATTTACATTGCCCTGGACTGTTATTAATTCATACCTTTATATAACATTGTGACTGATCCAGCTGCGACTTGAAATGAATTCCAATTTGCAGTACCATTTGATCGTTCTAAAGACAAACATTGATAAAAGTAATAAGAAAAAGCAATAATAGAAATAGCTTACCACGAAACATTTTTGTTAGTGCTTTGGCAGCATTTTGAAATGAAAGAAATAGTTTTTGATTATATAAATCTTTTCCATTTTGCATACTTTCATTCATGATTTTTTCTAATTCATGTTCATATTTTGTTAGTGCATTTTCTTCGCTATCTACAATTCTGTCTGGTGAATCAGATTCCGGACTGTCCATAGCAGCCGTTTGTTACTTTATTTTAATTATAAACTGAGAGTATATCTAAAATAAAACTTTCTTGAAATATGTTTCAATTTCCTATCGTATATTGGCATGGAGAAGAATAAATCATCGGAAGCGTCAGTTTACACCTACCGAAGTATATACACTATTAGAATACAATTACCAATATCAAGAACCAAAAAAATGTATGAATACCGAACTATAATGCTTTTGCGTACTCTGCTGCTTTTTTTTCGTTATTTGAATTTTTTCCTTTCCCTGTTTTACCCAGTCTGTCATTTTGGACAGATGCGACGAGAGGTTGCCGAAAGAGGTCGCCATCAGACACCAGATGCCTGGTCCGCTTTATTCTTTGACTCTTATATCACTTTGTATCTAGATCAGCACTTTGTTTTATGAACAGAATGAGCCTATAAAACCTTGTCAATAGTTACTATGTATCGATTGTAGCGCTTAATTAATTTTACGAATGCACTAAGTTTGCATTCTATTACTTGTAATCTCACCCTTTACTAATATGAGGACGCGCTTTAGAATCTCTTGACATCAGATTATAAAGGCTAAGGATACTCAACCAATCAATCAGCTGTTCGGTTTTATATGGAAAAAAATGATCGAACCAAAAAAAAAAGAAAACAAGAGACAAACAAACAAATAAATGAAGATTCATGAATTGCGTCGATCTTCTCTTTTATTTATGAAATAAATATTTGTGATTACGTCATCGAACCAAGAGATGGATGACAGTAATCATTGTGCCTGAAAAAGCTATTAAATGTGTTGATGTTTAGGTTTCTACTTACGTGGCGCAACGTTATTCTAAAAAGCTGCTTATTTCAAAGTTTTCTTGTTGAGGTATAGATAACAGAATAAACTTAGGCAAGATTACTCTCAGAAATGCAATTAAAATAGATAAGAGATATTATGCTCTGTTGTTGTTCTGATATTAACATGCTTATATTATGCTAAACTATTTTCTAGATTTGTTTTTCTATTTACAAGCAAGAAACACAGCGACTGATATCTCGTAAGTATTTGCAACGTAGTTCTAAAAGAAAATTACCTTTTGTGCAATCAGTTTCAATAGACCCTTACACTGTTGTCTATATCACATTTTTTTCTTTGTTTTTTAGTTCAATTATGGAAAAAGGTGATGGTATGCAACAAAATCAATCGACTGGAGTCACTGCCACCCCAACTGCTGCACCAACAGCAGCTTCGCCAGGTGGTACAACTGATACAAATACTACTGGCACCACAAATGTACCGAGTTTATTAGGTGTACAGCCACGTTTAAATAGTATGGGTGATGATGCAAGTGGCTTTTTAGCAATGAGGTAAACATAGTTTTATTTAATAGAAGTTTGTGAAAATCTACAATCGAGTATGCGTGTAGGTTTTAATCCAATCGTTTAGAATGATAGACTAAATAAGTTTTCGTCAAACCTTCTCTTGATAAATGGCGAATTCATTACAGTTTTGATGCTAAAAAAAACCGTTCAGGTTCCAACTTCTATAGACAAATTACAACTTTATAATTATTGTACTGATGGTTAGTGTCAAAAATGTAAATATTCCGTCTGTTAATGATGTTGTGGCATGTTCAAAGGATTGTAACGATTTTCTTAAAAGCTACACGATAACTTAACCATGTTTGATTTGAAGAAGTGTCATAGATGCCATGTTTTTAATTACTCAAAAGTGACTTATTTTAAAGTCTTGTTACTGTAGTATAGGAAATAAATTAAAAATCAAAAAGTTGTGAGTCATTTTCTATTCATGAGAATATAACACATCGATTTTTGATTAAAAATAAGTTAACATAGCCTAATAGAAATAGATTGAATAAATCTGATAAATATTAAAAGCTTTTGGTTGTTTCGAATGATGTCTGCAGAAGTATCATGTATGGATGTGGGATATACATGTACGAATAAATTTTCAATAACTATTCTAATTCTACTAATTTTAATCTCTCATCCAAGTAACTTGTTCTATACTGAAGGATTTAAAACAAATATATCTGTAAATAATAATCATATTAAATAAAGACTAGCAAAAAATGATTTTTAGTACTCATGAAACCAAAAAAAAAACATTTTATACCATATATAAGGAAAAGGAACGTATTATGTGTGTGCGAATATACATATGTGTGACGTACCATGCTTGTTAATACGAGTGAAGTACAGATTTTAGGGTGAAAGGAAGAAGAAGAAGGAAGATAGCATATGACCTGTTTTCGCTCTTTCCTCATCGTTTTTTCTTCTATGTATATTTGAAATGATAACAAAAAACTATGTGGGATAAAATAACTGTCATATACAGAAGCAAATCCTAAACCCCGCAGTCCATTCTCCTTGTTTTTTCCATTTAAAAAAAACATATTCTGTACTTTTCTTTTGTTTCTTGTTCTGTACTGAGTGACGATTGTATGGAAGAAATTATCTAAATGCTGACTGACTTTTTTTTATGTTAGGTGGCTTCTTTTTCGATAAATCTTTGAATTAGACGCTATTTGTCACATTTCTTCTACATGCTAACTGATTACTATATAACTTATGTCAGGACATATTGTCTTTTTTAGTTTATGATTAGTTTGATGCTGTTGCGCAGTAGTAACAGGTGTTTCCATCCCATTTAAAGGTGATTTATAACATAGTGTAATTATATATTAACAGTAGAATAATGTTAATTCGGTTACAGATTATATCCTTGATTATAATCATATTTTCACATCTACCCATGGTGAAAATTTATAGTATCGATAGAATGAGGACACCGCACAATTAATTAATCAGACTGATGTCGAATCTATGCATTTATCAACTCATTCAATGTACTTTAACGATTATGTGCAGTTTTTAGCGATGTTTAGCGCTTGGTCAGCTTATTCCTAATATTTTTTTATCTTGTTAATTTGAAGATTGAGATTATCTTTGTAATAACTAATTACGAGTAAAGTGAAATGAGTGTTGTCGATGAGGATGATAAAAATTACGATACAGAAGGTATTGAATCTGATCATGGTGATCATACAAAAACAGTACCAAATTCTCAAGATATTTACGATTCTCTCACTAATAATAAAGCAAGAGAAAGTGAATTTTATGAACCAGTGTGAGTTTCATAATATTCTTTTTCATATTTTTTCAAGATTTTTAATATAATCTTAATCTACGTCTTTCATTTCAGTTTACCACCTGAAGTGATTCGTCGTGTTAATGCATTAAGAAATTTACAAGCTGAATATCATCAATTAGAATCAAGTTTTTTTGAAGAAGTTCATACTCTTGAATGTCGTTATCTTAATAAATATCAACCACTATACGAAAAGGTTTGTTTAGTTGAATGATAGCTATAAAAACCGTTCCGTTAACGTCACATATCTGTTTTCATTTAGCGTCTATCCATAGTCAAGGGTGTTTATGAACCTACGGATGCTGAAGCAAAATGTGCATTCGATGGAAATGATGAAGAAGTACCATGTTCATTTATAGAGTTTATAGAATTTTTTTATAATTATAATTTTCATTTTAGACTGATGACGAAGAAAAAAAAACCGGTGATAAAACTGATGAGAAAAAAGATGAAAAAACAGAAGGTAACAACATATAACATACTTTTTGCTCTAATAATTCAATGTTCTGTTTATTAGGAAAATCTAGTGGTATACCAGACTTTTGGTTACAAGTATTTAAAAATTCGGATGTATTGTCTGATTTGATTCGTGTATGTAACTCGTTTGACTTCTATATGCATCATTCTATGTTCTATTTTTTATCTCGTTCAATTGTAGGATGTTGATGAACCAATTCTTAAACATTTAATCGATGTTCGTATTAAAATGCATGATGAAGCACCTCAAAAGGTACACAAATAAAAAGAGCAACAAAAATATCTCTGTTATCTTAGAAATCGATACGTGTAGTTATTAAATGGGCGCTTAGACCAGACGAACATTGTAAAAAAGAAATTATTCTCTTGTTTCATTCTGTCATTACTCTAATCCTGAACTACTCTTAAATCTTGCTCAACAAAGAAGTACCTCTTTATGACATTGTTTTGTTTAGGGATTCACCATTGAATTTGAGTTTACAGCCAATGATTATTTTTCAAATACTATTTTAACGAAAAATTATGAACTACGTACTGGTCCTGATGAAAAAGACCCATTGTCGTACGAAGGCCCAGAAATTATTAAAAGTAAAGGGTATGCATCTTACATTTTCACTAGATTAGTCAAAAATATCTCTTGTATCTTCTTGTTCTCTATTTCAAGTTGTACAATTAATTGGAAAAAAGATAAAAATGTTACTATCAAAATGGTTAAAAAACGACAAAAACATAAAAATCGTGGCACTGTACGCGTTGTTACCAAAGAAGTTCAAGCTGAATCGTTTTTTAATTTCTTTAATCCACCTATTGGTACGTTTTTATTTTATTTTATTTTAATACACATGTCATTAGACCATGAAATCTTTTTTTTTATCTAGTGCCAGATGATCCAGAAGTTGATATTGAAGAAGATGCCGAACAAGTGTTGGCAGCTGATTTTGAAATTGGACATATGCTAAGAGATTCAATTGTACCTAAAGCTGTTTTATATTATACGGGCGAAGCGGGGGATGATGAAAGTGGTGATGTAAGTTTTTATTTGAGTTCATGTTGACGAAAATGTTTTTATTTCCGTATTTTGTTTTAGTTTGATGAAGATGAAGTAAGACAATTGAAATTTTTTCATTTCTGGTTTACTGTAAAAAATCTTATCAATTTTTTACTTTAATTTTAGGACGAAGAAGATGACGATGAAGACAGTGACGAAAACGAAGACGAGGATGAGGTAAGAATGGTTTAGGACGATAAACATTGAAATATGACTCAATCTATAACCAAGCTGTTTGAAAGAAACATAGTACTAATCTGATTTCTTTGTGGCATTTCTAGGAAAGACACGGTGGAGCACATCATCATGGAGGACGAGGGGGTCAACATGGAGGAAAACATCCACCAACGGCACCAGGAGGAGCTGGAGTAAGTTTTAACCATATTGTTATATAAAAGTCTTGCTTGATGAGGGATCTACTGTTCAAGCAAATTTTCTCTTTTTATTTTTCCAGGCTGCTGTTAAAAAATAAGCAAGGTCAGAGAATGTGTGTGACCATAAAAATACCTTGTGTCCATTTAGTTTTTTCTTCCTTTTTTGTATATATGTTAGGAATGTATGTTTGAATCTGCTAGTTTGGGATTTAGTGATCAATGTTACGAATCTTTGCGCTAAAGTTTTCGTTATATAATAAAACACGTTGAGACAGTTTTTCTGCGAACGTTGTTAGATTAAGTCATTCTTTTAACAAATTGAAACAAAATGGATGGTCAGATTTGTGCTTCGCTGATGAGTAATTCGGGTCATGCTTTGGAATGGTTATGCTTTTATAAAGTTTCATTTTTGTCTACCATCGAACATAAAAGAATATTTTCAACGTATTTGCTAAAAGTCGCGCTAGCTACTTTTAAATATGGTTTGATACATCAATGAGCACAGTAAAGTTCTGTACGTTTGGTATAGATCTGGCTACTAGGCGAAAATGTTCTTAGCTTTTAATCTTAAGTTGTATGGAAGAGCGATGACAATCTGTGTCGGAATGCCCTTAATTGTTCATGTTCTGTTTGTTGTTTATTCGATGGCTAACAACAAACTACTATATTTTTTTGTCTTTGTTTAGAGATCTGGCAAATCTAAAGGTGCAGGTGGTGGTAATAGTGCAGGGAATCAACAACAGCCCGAATGTAAACAACAATAAATATATTGATAGTGAACAATAAATCTACCCATTGGCACACGCACACGAGAACATCAATTTTCTCTGTTTTTTTGTTTTGTTTCGTGAAAAGAAAACTGTATTTTATTTTTTCTTGTTGTCCTTGTTGATTTGTAATGTTATGTACATCAAAAGAATGAACGTGAACTTATCTTAGTTTTGTTTTCTTTAGTGACATACAGAAATTCATTGATGCACATGTTGTTCCGTTCTCTCTTTAATAATTGTTGTGTTATATTGGATAAGATTTGATCACGTTTATGTTTTATGGAAAAAAAGAGTCCAATATAACATGTGTCAGATCATTTTTGTTTATTGCTATCGTTATTTCTCGTGCCATCTATAAATTCTAACTATTGTGTCGAAAAGAGAGAATTTTTTTCTTCTTGTTTTCTGGGTGATTTATTAACTCTTTTTTTTCGTCATTGTTCTGTATCAACATTTCTTCTTTCACTTGTGCTGTGCGTGCATTTTAAGAATTGTTATTGTGTTATTTTATTGTTCATCATTTCAGCATAATTCCATTACCGACCACCTAAAAATGGAAAAAAAGAAAATATACACAAAATAATTCAGGCTTTGTTTGTTGTATGTTTATTGTTTTAGAAAAAAAAAGACATCGCGTTACTTCCAAGTCATTAAGTTTTTCTAAAACAAATACTTTTGCCAAGCTCAAAACAACGGTAGTTATTTCGTTTATGTCGTTTCTTAATGAACGGATTCATGTGCTGTCTTAACGGTTGTAAAATTTATTTTAGTACCATGTCGAGCTAAACCAGCGGGGAGTATACCACCACCTGTTAAATTATATTCATTTTACAGAAAAGCGCTATTATTATTCTCTAAATAGAAAGCATCAGTTAATTTTTTTTCTGCAGATGTTATTTATCGTTTTAAACTAATTGTCATCAGCGAGCGTATAAATCCATAGTTAGTAATTTTCATAGTTTGTTACTTCTAACATGAATTGAGTTATTTAGTGATCAGGCTCTTCTAGTTCCAGTTGAATTGATGGAAAAACTTAAGAATTAATTTTATTTTCCATATTCTGACCGATGAACACTAACGGACTAATAGAAAAAAGAAAAGAAAAGAAAATTAATCATATCAATCAGATTTTGTGATAACATTTTCTCGCTATATGTCAACTGTTTATAAGACTATCGAGTTAGTGGCCGACCAATCTGATACACATCTTTTGCTTCTAGGAAAAAGTGGGAAATAATAAAACGTATTTTCTCATTATTTTGGTTTGTAAAATTATCCACGTTCTCAATACAAATAATTTCGAAAGAATAATTCTTGTGAAATAACATAAACACAAATGTCATCACTTTTTCTTTCTTTCTTTATTATGTTCTTCAAAAAGTAAGAAAACACTAAAAATGAAGTTTCCCTCCTCTGAAGTGCATACAAGCGTGAACGTCTGTAACTTATTAGTACTAATGAGTACGAGATATTAGTATCTTTTGTTTTTCTTTGACTCTTTACTTCATGCGAGTATCATGTATCTGTGCTCAAAAGTCTTCTATGTGTTAGCGGTTCGAACATCATTCTTGCTTGTTTGTCTATTTTTTTCTACTTCACTTGAGATCGTTAGGAAGAGCATCTGTTATTGCTAACCAGTTTTTCACAAATAAATCCAATTGAATATCTATTTTGGTAACATCTGTTAGCGTTGTTAGAGAAAGAATATTATTTTAATCGAAATGCTTTTCACATCACGAGTTAATGTTTATCAACGAATTTGAACAATTTTTGCCATATACAGAGTTTATAACTATTTAAATTTATTGATTTGTTTCATCCTTGAATTAAATGTTTGATAAAAATGTAAAAGTTTTTGATTTTTTACAGATCGAAAAAAGACTTGCTTGTACAACAGAACATGACTTAAACAAGAATAAAAATAATGGCCTGTCACGATGAATATGAATGTTTGCCAGATACAGTGCATCCAGTGGTTCATGCCTCTGCCGGTGCATTAGCTGGCATCGGAGAACATTGTGTTATGTATCCAGTCGATGTTGTCAAAGTAAATTATGTCTAAAAATGGATGAAAATCATAGCGTCTAGACATTGTTCGGTTTTCTTTTCTATTTAAAATTAGACTCGGATGCAGTGTATAAATCCAGATCCGCATGCGAAGTATAGAGGCATTACGCACGCTATGAGAGAAATCATCACTCATGAAGGTATTTTTCGGCCAGTAAGTCTTTTAGTTTTTGTTGCACTTAAATGTTAACATTAATTGTTGACTTATTTCAGGTACGTGGCATGCATGTTGTTGCTCTTGCAGCCGGTCCTGCTCATGCTCTTTATTTTTCATCTTATGAAAAATTGAAAATAATATTTAGTGGAAATTTACAAGCTGGCCATAATCCAATAGCAAATGGTATCTATCATCTTTATATTGATAGTAATGTATATTTCTGTAAATCTTAATATTTTTTAGGATTGGCCGGTTGTTTCGCAACATTATTTCACGATGCCATGATGGTACCTGCAGACGGTAAGGAATATTTTCAGTATTCAAATTTATTTGATCACACAATAGCTATAAACTGACATTATATAAGCATGTTAGATGGATGGATTGTGCCAGAGGAAAGTGTCTTGTCTGAAAAGCTTAAAAGTTAATTAATTATGTTAACCACAATAAATCTACGTCATTCGGTAAATCATTTGAATTATTTTCTGTTTTCTTCATCATTCGTAGCTATCAAGCAACGTCTTCAAATCTACAACTCCCCCTACAGTGGCGCGATTGATTGTTTAAGAAAAGTGGCCCGTAGTGAAGGTTTAACTGCTTTATATCGTAGTTACACAACACAATTAACAATGAATATTCCATTTCATTCTGTTCATTTAATCACATATGAATTATTACAAGATACACTAAACTATGATCGCACATATGACCCGTTATCACATGTGATATCCGGAGGCGGAGCAGGTGCCATTGCCTCAGCATTTACAACACCACTGGACGTATGTAAAACATTACTTAATATTCAAGATTGTTTACCACAACATTCTTCGTCAACAACAACTTCAACTAGTACAGCAATTAAATCATCTCCAGCTAACGGTCTCTTTACAGCGATACGTTATATTTATACAAATGGTGGTATATTAGCATTTTTTAAAGGACTAACACCTCGTGTTCTCTATCAGGTACCGTCGACGGCCGTAGCTTGGTCGGTGTATGAATTTTTCAAACATTTTCTATCAGCACCAACAACAAAAACAGTGAGTGCAGGTGATTTAATATCCGATGATCAAACAAAATTATCAAATCAAATAACAGACACCAGGCATATGACTACATCTTCTCACCCTCATCATACTCAGCCTCACAGTCATTCAATTCTTCATTTATTGTCTACATCAACAACACATGTGCCAAAATAGAAATTAAATGTGAAGAATTTTTTCCGTTATTTTTAATATTTTGTTATTCTTGTTATTGTTATATAGAAAAAATCTTTCATACATATTAGTAATTTGGCAAAAAGAAGAGAAAATTATTTTTATTTTTCAATGTTATTGTTAGTACTTTTGTGCAATCACAGATTTTTTCTACTTGTCATGGTTTTGCTGGAATACAGAAGGAAAAAAAAGAAAATTGCCTTCAAAAATCCTTTTTTTGCGCAAATCTTGTTTTTTTGGACCTTAAATGCATATTGACTAGCGGATAATGTTTCTTTACGTTCAACTTGGTATGTGAATATCCTTCAATTTTCATAATATTGTTCTTCATCTTGTTCCAATTGTAATGATCGATGGGAATTAATTAATTCAACTGGTTTCTTTATAGCAGTACTATCGAAACATGGTACCAAATCATAGATTAATTGTATTTTTTGTTGTGGATAATTCATAATTGAGCAATAATGTGCATTTCTCTCAATGAATTTATTTACTTGTTCCTTCATTATCATTTGTGATTTAAAATTTAACAATGTATAGATGCCATATCGACGTATTATCGATGGTATACTAACAAATAGATCATTGGTTTCAAGATTAATTAAATTTATTTTCCCATTGTCTTTGTGTTGAATATATTTTTCAACATTTGTTGATAAAATATGAATAGTATCGGAATTACTTGCAACAGAATGTAAAATATTTGATAATGTTATAGCTCTTAAATACGAACATTGACTTTTGCATACATTCAGTAGACAATGCCATTTTTGTAAATGATCACAAATTAAGTTTTTTATTGTTGGATAAAATGAAGTCTCATGATCAAACATAATCAATTGGTGTTTCTCTTTCTGTTGCATTTTCATATTGTCATTTTGAAAAATAGTCTTATTATCATTTTTATCTACTAAAAACAACGTATTTATTATTAAATCATTCGATTTTGAATGTAATTGTTTTTTTCTTGATGTTTTAACAAATTTTTTAATTGAATAAAAACTATTTTCATTTTTTGATTTAGATTCTTTCATATATTTTATTGTTGTCTTGGATGAACTTAGCCGTAACCATTCTTGTATACGTAACGATGTCTTTTTATCAAGATAAGTATGTGTCGGCGTCTTTCGTGTTTGTAATTGTAATTTTTTATTCGACAATGACGATACATTCTCCTTAGTTGATATTCTAAAATGTGAAAAAAAGTAGTTGTCTTTCTTATCAGAATTCCATATTGAAGTTACTTCTTTTGTCGACGTTGTGTTGTATCGTTACTTGATTGATTCATATTTATATTTTGTTCAATAGTTTTATTATTCTCTACTGTTCTCATCTCTTGTGATATAGATAAACCGTTCAATGTTATACTCGGCCAATATGGATTCCATTGCTCTAAATCATTTCCTAAACAAAAACCGGTCAAATTCTTTGAATTGATGTCTAGTAATTGGGATAAAATATATTTCAATCTTTGACAATGAAGACTTGTTCCTGTACCACATACACGCCATGATTTTAAATTTCCCAATGATTTAATAAGTAGACAATTGTAATCCGTTGGATATGCACCTGTAATAAAAACAATAAAAAGTTGTAGAAAGACTAGTAAATCAATACACTCAAATTGAAAAATATTGATGAAAAATAAAGTTAACTGCGATATAGTATTACTAAAGTGGCTTACTAATTAGAAAAACAGCATTTGGACTCATCTTTACAATTGAATCAATAATTATTGATTGTTTGAAACGTTCAAAAATTTCTGTTGATCCATCTTTGAATGAAAATTTTGTTTTATCATTTTCATATTCTTTTGTATGACTAATTATAATTATATTCGAATCAGATGTTTTCTGTATGTCAGATGATATAGATATATGAATATTTCGTGTCTGTTTACAAATGTTAAATGCACATAAAAGATCATTTAAGTAAGTGGAACATATCGTTGTTGGATCATAGATAATGACTTGACTAACAAAATTTTGAATTGCTAAATAACACACGGTTGCATACGTTGTTCTATCAGTTCCAATAATTGTACACTTTGAATGTATATTAAATTTATTTGAATTTAATTTTTTACTAAATATTTGTTCACATAATGAACTAAATTGTACTGTTTTCTGTTGATTTTTGAATGTTTGAACAATTGTATCTAATCGTTCTTGGTCACTTTTATATTGTGGGAAATAGACAATTTTATTTGTTTTACTTGATAACGACTGCTTATCACATTCATGATGATTGTCAATCTGTGATATAGATTTCTTTGTAAGAAGAGATTTTTCATTATGTGAAACATATGACAGACGATGGTGAGGTAACATTCTTGCCGCGATATTTGCGAACGATAATTTTACTATTCAAATCAAATGTAGTCATTTCTTATCCAATTTCAAATTAGCGATATCTCATCGTTATCCGTTTTTTAGCTGCTACTCTATTTTATATTGGAAAAAAGAATGTTGTCAAGGTGATAATTATATGATTAAGTGGCCTTAACGATGATGATATTGTGTAGAATCTCCACTTTTTCTTAATGAGGATGTTGAGCTAAATACTGAACCACTGTAGTATTCAATAGGATAGACGTGGATGTCAATCAGAGATCCTATACAAACGATTTCTTTCATTTTTTTGCACTATCATCACTGAGAGTAATTCAAATTATGTATGTGCAATGTGTATGTGTTATGTTATTCCTGCTTCGCGAGATAATGTTGAATATTTTAGTTATTCAAAATATTTTGACTATGTTTTCGAAAATTAGTCCGAAAAATTTAAAACAAAAACGCGTGCCATTGTAATATGAGTATTTGCATAATAAAAGTTGTCCGCTAAGTTCTTTGCTATTGCGGATTATCTAAATAGTTATCCTTGATATTTTACATTCCAAAAGATTTTCTGTCACCAATCTAACTTCCACCTTCAGTCAGGATTATGAGAAAATTCCTAAAACTCAAATTTGAAATTAAATTCGAGTTTTAAATTCAAAAATACTGTTTTAAAAAATTTAAATTTCCGTAAATTTTAATTTAAAATTTGAGTTTTAGGAATTTTGAAAATTTCCTTACTCATCTCATGTAGAATTTGATGCTGAACAATTTTTCCTCTCACACTTTTCTTCCAAAATGCTTCTATCGTACAAAACCTTGTTCCAGACTGCCACTTTTCCCGAAGGAAATAAGTGAATTTTCAAGATGTCATTTTTCCAGAAGTAGTGAATATTTTATTTATTTTGAAAAAAAATAAATATTTCATTGTATTATTATTAGTGTTAGATATCAAACAAAAGAATTAAAAAATAGTGCTGTTACTAATGTGCTCCTAGTCCATATTCAGAAGCGTTCTCTTCTCTTTATTGTGCTCACACATTGTGCACTATGTTTTCACTTGTCTCTGAAATTGGCAGACGTAGTGTTAACAAATACGTATGTCTCAGGAAAATGTCTACCATACGAGAAGCATAAGAGATAGAGAAGTCAGCCTTGCGCAGAATCGTAGGGTAGACATTGGGCTAAAAACCTCCTAGAACACCACGAAAAAATTTCACGATATACACTTTAAAGTGTGCTCTATAAACTTGCAAAGTTTCAGTCAAATCAATATTGGCAGGTCCCCACCCTTAAAAAAAGTGATATATGGTTAAAATTACTGCTCACATAGTATAAAGCTCGTTAAAGCAAATTGTCTGGTCTATTTAACTATTACAAAATGACTACTAACAAGAGGATCACCTCAGGTGTCAGGTCGCTTTTTTCTCGAAACATACATGGTTAAAGATAAATTTTGATGCTAATTACGAATCTGATATTACTTCGTGTCCATCTGATCTTTCAGAGTGGATCTTCGGAGAACTAGTCTCTAGAGAGCGATATTAGAATCTAAGACAGACAAATTAAAATTTCTTCCTCTTGGATTCTAATATCGCTCTTTAGAGACTAGTTCTCCGAAGATCTACTCTGAAAGATCATATGGGCACGAACAAATATCAGATTCGTAATTAGCATAAAAAATTATCTTTAACCATGTATGTTTCGAGGAAAAAGCGATCTGACACCCTTGAGGTAATTCTCTCGCAAGAATTAGAGTAGTTTATCTTTGTTCTCTATACTGGTTTTTTATTTTATGTTACATGACTTTAGAAATTAACACTCTTTGCTTGCGATCAGATAACTCAAAAAATTCGGAATACCATGTTTAAAAATTAGTTTTTCTTTCATCCGTTCATCCATCTCATGAATAATATTTTTTTAATCAATTCGCTCTACAGATAACTCTTCACTAAGAAAATTGTCTTAGTTTAAATCACACAACTGCTGCTCTTTCAAATTATGACATTTCATCATGTTCCTGCTGTGTCATGAAATTCATATTTGTATTTAAAAATTTACCGTAAGAACCATTTTTAGAGAAAAATAATGTCTTTTTCTGACACGTAATTTTACAACTGTGACATTTGTAATTAGTACAGAATTCTTTTTTTTTTTTTTGTCTAAAATCATAAGACGAAGTTCCTCATTCAAGAAAGAACATTATAAACTAAATTTATTTTACAACAACAACAACCAAAAAAAATGACCGATCGTGAACGACGCCGAATATCAGTATTAAATTCTGCGTTTAGTGAACTTCGTACAAGAATACCAAAATTTCCGTATGAAAAACGTTTATCAAAAATCGATACATTACGTTTAGCTATTGCTTACATTGATTTCTTACAAGGTTTAATACAATCAAATTTATCAGCAAATGATTATATATTTCAGTGTACAAACGGTTTTGTTCAATCAAAATGGATTAACTCAGAACTTGTTTTAAGACTAAGATGGATCGATTGGCAAACATTGCAGATGAACCAATAATTATGGAAGGTATGCCATGAACAGTGATAATCCATAGTTAATGTTTTTTATTGTAATATTCTTGAATCTATTAAAACAATAAATTGATGTTTGATACTGATGTAAGATAAAACAATGGAATAATAACAATTATCGCATTATTTGAATCAATACCCATGCTTTCTCAAAAGAAAAAGATAGAAAGAAGGCAAAATTGGTTCTAGTTTTATTTCTATTTTTTTGTCTAATTCACTTGATACGATTTTGCTGTTCATCTACACCTTTTAACACCTATTAATATAATGTAAATTTAACGTTAAATATATCTGAAATTAATTTTCATTTCAATTTTCATTTTCAATTAATATTTACTGTACTAATAAAAAAATTCTTCACTCTCATCAATTGTTTTATCTCTTAGAGAATGACGTGTAGCCATGCTGTTTTTGAGAGACGATTGTCCTTGAATATAATAATCCGATAACATATCTAACGGCGTTGATGGTGGTTGTTTTGGACTTGGACGTTGTAATACAGTATCGATATGTTGCCATATATTAAATTTCATCCATTTATCCGATTTAGATGAATGAGAAGTTGTGATTATTGTTGATGATGATGCTGGTGTACTCAAATAATCGTACTCATCATCATCTTCGAATTGAACAGATTCATTACGTATTATGTCTAAATCTGTTGCCAAACGATGTTTTATTTGCCGATGATGACTTTCGTTTGATAAATTATTTAAAACAGTTGTTTGTCGAGTTTTTAATGGTAAACGTGAACTAAGAATGGCTAAACCACGATGTGATGCATGTGTTCGATCTCTTGTTAATTTTTTCTTTTCGAGATTAAGATGTTGTCTTGTTTCAATATCGGCCAATGAAGATGATTTCGATTTTGATAATGGATGTAAATAGAGCCGACGAGTTAGAATATGAGATGTATTTGGCGATAGAGACATTTTATTAGTAGAAGAACGAAGATTTGTTATACTTTGACAAAGTTCTAATAATGTTAATGTTTTAGGTTTTATCGTTTGAGTTGTCATCACTTCTTTTTCCATAGTAAAATAAAATCAATGTTCAATAATACAATCTTACCACATAATTAGTTTAATTTAGTAAAACGTTTAAAGCAAATTAAATTACAAGTTTTTATTCCCAGTGGTTGTTATTTTTATATCTTCATGTCGTCTCATGTGTGTTTTTCTTTATCGATTATTGTTTTGAAAATAACTGGTGTGAACTTTCAATTATGAAGTCATGTTTTTGTTTGTACTAGTAATTATTTCTCTCTAGAAGAAGAATGGAGAAAAGTGAAAAGGATTTGGGATGAAAACAATGAAAGAGTAAAAAGAAAAAAACACAACAATTATTCGAATGTAGTTCGTTCGCGTGTCTGAGCGCGAATAACAACAACATAGTACAGCATACTAATAAGACCACCAGTAATAATTAGACCAATGATCATGGCTCCGATAATAAATGAAGTGCCAAATGAATCTTTATTGATATGTGTCACTAGTGCACTATTTTTCATACTTTTTCCTAAAGGTATTTCAACTGAATGAGACCATGCACGAATCGGTTGCACATTAACCTTCTCACTGCAATAACATTGATCTTTTGCTTTCGTTAAACTATCATGCTGACTTATACAAAAATTTCTTAGTTCTACTTTAGTATGCTGAATATTGCAAAATGTAATCGATAATGTTTTATTATCGATAAAATCCATTTGTGTACAATACAAACATGAATAGCCAACTTCTTTTGGATTGTCTTTTGTTCCCTTAGATGGTACATGATCAAAATGTTTTACGCTTAATATTTGACTAATTTTTGTAATGGGAATTGAAGTTGGTGTACAATGTGAAAGATTTGTGAAGAGTATTGTATGCTGATCCCAGCAAACTAGAGCAAAACACACATAAATTGCTGAACAAGATGTCATTTTGGTTTGTGAAATGGAAACAGTAGAAAAGTTGCGCATAAAACTGTAGATAATAATAATAATAGTGATGCTTTATTCATCAAACAGAAGAAGTTAATCACCAGCTTTCTCTATTCATTCGTAGCAACATCAAATACGTTATGCTAACAGCGCGGATTATTTAAATTGAAAAAAGAACGGGAGGGCATAAGACAAAATGTGGAAATATTGTTAATCTTCGCTATATTAATACCATTATACTTATTACCTATAAATAGAAAGTGATATAAGACTAAAAAATTTTCCTAAACATTGAATTACAACAAGATACTGAGCAAAATGGTAATGGTGACCTTTGTGCCAGTCAGTCCGTTGTCACGCTTTCTGGCCCGATCGGGCAAGGTTGCCCGTTTCGGCAAGATGTATTGCCCGCACAGGCAATATAGTCCGATCGGACAAGGAGTATCTTACCCGTTTTGGCAAGATTTCCACACTTTTTTCTTTCAACGGAATAGTGCATAAATTAAACCTATAGCGCATGTAGGCACTTATTATTATCTTGCCTGAACGAGCAATATTGCCAAATCGGGCAAGATAAATTGCGCAAAATTGAACTATGTGTGCTATTCGTCTCTGTTATAAAACGGAAAGAAGGTTGAGCCCTTAACTTTAATATACGGTGAATAATCAGTGCACGAGGAGCAGAATGAACACTTCCCGCCCATTAGACGACTGATGGTTCTCGAGATCAGACCGTGCCCGAACGAGCAAGTTGCCCGTTCAAGCAGTATTGCCTGATCGGGCAAGTGACGACGGACTGCCGGTTCATCCTGCTAATTATTGCTCGTTTGCTAAACCATCCCAGCTATTGTTATATGTGTTCCGATAATCGATGTAAAACCAACAATATAATGAGTGGTATAGGACATTAAATGAACTGGGTTAGCTATCCAATTTCCAGAGATAAAGATTTTGAGATATTTTATATTCCGATAAAAAGGCACCTTTTAATTAGTCTCACTTTTCGACCTAATGTTCAACGTTTTATATGAAATTTCTAAATGACAATTAGAATTGAGAGGAATTTTCACTATTGTATATAAGTAAATCATACCTGTTTATTTTTTCGATCTCGTCTTTATCTGCATATTAACGATGGAAAGAAAACAAAAATCCTTTCCTGAAAAGAAAACCTTTCTAATATAAGGACCCATCTGGCATTTTGCACGGATAATGACCAAAGCTTTTTGCAAAAAAATTGATTAATTTTGTACCTAACTAAAATTCCTTAATTTGACAATAACTTTATTACCAAAAACTATAGTAGCAAGGCATATTAGAAAAAGTTTTTTAATTTTCTGCAAAAATTGTCTCTGATGTTTTATTTCAAAATACGAAACCGAAAATAATATTTCTGTAAAGTCTTTCAATGGCAAAAAAGTAGATTCAAAAACAATTTTTTCACTGTATCTTCAAGCAATAGAAAAGCGATTAGCCATGTTGTAGTCTTTGAAAAACTCAATCTTTTATGTGTAATCAAAAATTTTTCACATCAAAATTTATCACAGAAGAGAACTTATTTCTTTTCAGAGTTTGAAAAAATTATTTTCATTCTTTATTTTCGCCATAATCGGTAAAACTAATATAATTCAGCCGAAAACTAATCTTTTGAGTTCGTTTTTCTATTTTAAAGACGAATAATTACATGTAAACACTAAAATTTAGAATAAACTCTTGTTTTCTGATATAATGAACGAAAATAATCAAATTTAAGTACTTTTCCCGAATCTTAAGAAATTAATGTTTATACTGCATGGTTATTTGAAACACATTGATTCTATGAAATCTGAATAATGTTAGGCGAATTTAGAGTGACTGGGTTGAAGAGACTGTTGAAAAAAACACATTTTATATACAGGTCGCCTTTTTCAGGGCATTGGTGCCGATGCTCATATCTCCACGAAAAATCATCAGAAAGTTTTGGAATATGTCTCCTTATGACGAGAACACTTTCTTCTATCAGATTATCTATAACAAAACATATTGAATGTACCGGAAAGGTGAGGAAAATTTACGAAAGTAAAAACTGAAGTTTGTTTAGGCTTTTCAGCAAAAACCATATCACCGGAACAAAAATAGTACAGTTGGTTTTGAGTTACTGAAAAATGCCTTTTCGCATCCAGCACACTGGATAACACAGAAGATTTTCTATTTTTGGCCAGGGGCATTTTCAAAAGTTTAGGAAAAAGTTTCCATGAGAAAATAATATTAGTTTGAAAATTCTTCCTAAACTTTTGAAAATGCCCCTAGCCAAAAATAGAAAATCTTCCGGGTTATCCAGTGTACTGAATACGAAAAAGCACTTTTCAGCAACTCAAAACCAATTTTATTTTTTTTCCGATGATATGCTTAAGAAATTCATAACTTTCTCAAGGAAGATCGTGGAACACTCGAAGTGTTCTCATTTTCTAGCCCACACTTCTTCTGCATTAAGTTATGCACAACTCAAAATTGAAAATTTTTGCAAAAAAGAGGGGTCAGTCACCCTTAAAAACCGACAGTATTTTAATTATGCTTCTAACATATCATGTACGTATAAATGTTCATTCTTTTCTTCTGTGCTCTTTTTTCCTTGTTTTCCATTTCGTAGGATAGATGTTTAGTAGCACTGACTTCCGTTACATCAGATATTTGTATAGCAGTAGCGGACAGCACTCTAGACCATACTGACGACAGATGACACTAGATGTTGTTGTGCAAAGTCTATAGAGGCTTTATCAATTTTTAAGTGGTTGAAGCTAGAGAGAAAGACACACAGCGATAGATTGATGGAAACAAAACTGCACTTAGGTTATGTAGCGAAGTCTTTTAATATTGAATACCCATACGTTGATATAAAAACATGGAATGTATAAAAAGCCGCACTAAAAATGTGTTTTTCTAGCTATGTTGCATTTTTCTCTTGGACTTCAATGTCTTTGCTATGACATAAAGAGAAGACTCAGTTTAAACGTTTTTAACGTCAACTTTTCCTGTATGCAGTTTTTCCCGCGCGTAATAATGTCACATTTTTGAAGTTTCAGTAATTTGTCTAGATATTTGTAAACCAGTTTTAAGAACCTGTCACTTTGTGAAAGATAATAATTAATTAATTAAGATTAATTAATTAATTAATATATGTTACCGTGACTTTTTACTTTATTCTTCATCATGGTTTTCCTATATACTTTTTTGTTGATCTATACGCTATAAGAAAGAATTTCTCTTCTTTGTTCATGTTTTGAGAGAAAGTGAAGAACGAGATATTCAGAAAACTCTATACGAAGCATTAAATAACGTTGGTTTGACACTATTGACTTCTTATTTCTAATCTTGTAATTGAACTTCAGAACTAAAAGGAAGTGAATCAGTTCGCACAACTCTGTTTCGATTCAGTTGCTTAAAGACTTCATGATAGGGGACGGAGCTTGGCTTCTATTTCAGTGAACAGCAATCATCTATCAGTGGTACCAATGAATGTTCGTTCTTTACCAAAAATGTGACATGCTAGGCTACTTCTACCAGGAATTGTAGCAAGGAAAGTGTTGCCTACAACGGTGAAGATGTGATATTCTAATAAGTAAAACATCCAAAGAAAAACTGAAAAATTAGTTTTGCTGGTTAAACGTCTTACCAAGAAAGTAATTTATAAAATGTATACTCTTCTTCGTCACTTGTTCACATTGTTCAACTGAAAAGTGGGTCGTCTGTTTGCTGGAGACTACACAGTTCGTATTTTTAGAAGATGGGTATAAGACGAGAAGCTGTTTTGCCAATAACTGGTATTTTAGTTTATTTGGGTATGGATATTCTCTACGTATCTTTAACAAAACATATTTATATAAAGACAGTAGAGACGATTCAAGGAGGAAGCAAAATGGAAGTTGATTTCACAGCAGCAATTTTTGCCTATGTAGTAATGGCTATTGGTTGGTATTTCATTGCAGTTCAGTTGGCCCAACTTTATTATCAAAGAGTTTTAAAGAAATTTCCGCAGTGGCAGACTATAATCTCACTTCTTGTTGCTAGTTCCTTATCTGGTTTCCTCTACGGTTTTACATTGTACGGCGTTTATAATCTGACAACACGTGCCCTTTTTAACGATCGATATCCTCGTTCATTACTTTTCCAAGATTGGGCATGTAAGGTCATTTCTCTTTATTGATTGCAAATACATCACAATCTTTTCTATCTAATGTTTTCGTATATATTTAATTGTTTTAGGGGGTACTGGCTTTAATTGTGTACTAACAACGATATATATGCTTATTTGGAATAGATTTAACGAATCGAATGCGGCGTATTAGTTTTCGTGAACTTGTTACAATTTCCAAGCATTTTTCTTTCGATATATCTAGAATCTCTCTATTTTCCATATTTCAAAAAGTAATGATGATGATCCAATTATTTTGTTGGACCAATTATTTTTTATTAAATTTTGCTACAAGAAAATTTTTGCAATTATATTTTTTTCTGTTATTAACACAGTTGATTTCTATGCTGAAATATCAAAGAGTCGATTAGGCTTAGAAACTACGTTATAGTTTTCGTTTTCCTTCTAGATTTTAAACTTATTAGATCGTTTTTATCTGTAACAGATATATGTTCTAAACGCCATAACTAATGTCACGTAAATTTGCTTCAAGACGTACACTCGAGCAAGAAACTCCTGTTGATAAGTAAGTGGAGGCAAAATAGAAGAGATAATATAGTTGTCTATTCTCATCCTATCGGCAAATGTCTAGGTGAAGTTGGCAAGTCCAAATCATTTTTATCTTTATTTTAGTCTCGATAGTATGTGTTCTCAACGATCTGTAGCTGATGTATGTGAAACTGGTGGTTTAACAGATCAGGCTGTTTTAAGTGGTGCTCCTTCATCAGGCGTTTTACCTGCAATGATGGAAACAAACGATGATGTCAATGGAACTGGACCAGCAAACACGACTGCGGAGAAAGCAATAGATGATTCGACGTCAACAGCAGCCACAGATCAAACGTCATCTCATTCCCTTGGTTTACCAAAACCAATACGTACGTTGAAAGATTAGTTTAATCATTTTTGTGAAAAAAAGATATGCTCTTTAGATAAGGCTCTTTTGGAACTGTGTGTTTTGATTTCACTACGCTCGAGAAGAATTTCCGCTTTTACTTTCTATGTAAAGAGTAGATTTGTACATATATTCGTTTTATTTTTTGTAGCAACAAATGAAGCTGATTTTTTATGTACAACAATTGAAGATGTTTCTCATGTTCGCTTTGAATGGACGGTCGAAGATTTTTATCCACAAATGTATGAATGTGGTGACATGATTCAAAGCGAAGAATTTCCACCATATGATTTACAAAAAGAATATTGGACACTTCGTATATATCCAAAAGGTCATCAACGTTTTCAAGCACTGTCTAAAGATCAATCGGCACAAGATGAAGCATTGTTATATTTAACATTGTGTCCATCCCATTGTGCCTCACAAACACAACAAACCCCATCATCAACAACCGGTGGTTCGAATGTTGGTCCACAAAATGGTCCCGCTTCATCAACATTAAATAATGCAAATCATATTGCATCATCATTAATGAATAATTCAAGACAATTACAAATTTATTTTCGTGCATTAATCAATTTTTCTAATCCACAAGGAAAAATTTTTCATCAAGAGATAAATCATGAATGTGGTGGAAATATTGTTGATGAATTAATAATAATGAAAATGTCAAAACAATTATGTGAACAATTATTCAAAGATTTAAAAGATCATCTAATTATATCATTAGAATTGATGTCGATCGACGATTTGTATAAACGTAGTATGAAAAGTACATCAAAAATCTATTCGGATACGTCAAGAGTTGTGTCAAAAGTGATGAAAATGAAATTACGTTGGAAAATCGAAAAGTTTGCAACATTAGTCACAGAATCACCATCACATGGTTTTATTGAATCATCGGAATTTAATTTTAATAAACATCGCGCTACTGGTACAGCAACGGTTGAAAAAGAAAAGGATAGTTCAACAGAACAACAACAAGGTGATGCAACCGATGATCAACAGTTAACAAATGGAAATAAAAAAGAGGATCAACAACCGTCATCAACATCGGATATTCCACCTCATCAATGGTCATTAATATTGTATCCATCCGGTAAAACAGAACGATTTAAAGAATCATTATCTGTATTTCTTGAACATACATTTGGTCCAAGTGTACGTGTTGTTATACGATTTTCTTTGATTGATGCTCGTGGTCGACGTGTTAACACTAAACAACTACCATCACATGTTTTGGCTCCTGGTGAGAGATGGGGTGTCGGTGATTTTATTAAACATTCAACATTATTACAAGCACAACAACAATTATTTCCCGGTAATGAATTGAGATTATATTGTCAGATTAAAATATTAGAAAGACAATCAATTGATGAACGAAAATATTTGATTCATCCAGCAATGAAAACTTTATTACCAAATGTTAAATCAATTCAAAGTGGTTCAAATTCATGCACAATCATTGATGATCCAGCAACCTATTGGTCAAGCCTATTTTATACGGCTTATTTGGAAAAAAAGTTATGTGACATGTTTATA
>CAJNOQ010000121.1:0-72646 GCA_905250885.1 Didymodactylos carnosus
ACCTTAACACTTGTAGATATGTTCAAGTATCATAGTACATCCTGTAGAGAATTTGTTTCTCAATAGACGTGTTCTCTTTGAAAAAATTTGCGTGCGTGTGTTCAACACTGAAAATAAGCAGATGAGTTAGTTATATTCACCACGCCGTCAGTAAGTGGACAAATAAAACGATTTAAACGATATAAAATGACTAGTGAATTTTAATTAAATTACAACAATTACATGCAGTTTTACAAGCGCTATCAAATGATACATTTAAAGTTATCTTTGACAAGTTTTAGATAGAAAAACTAAATTTTTTCTGTAAAACTTGAGCAGTTAACTTTAAACAACAATTGTCACTCATCGCATTTAATTGTTTTTGATAACTTTTCTTGTCATCGTCAGGGTTTTACTCTTTCGAATGGTATATAAATAAAAGTTCTTTCTGTTCGAAAAATATCAAAATAGACGTGAAAAAGTGATCGTACGAATACTTGTTGGGTGAACAACACCAACCGAGGTTAAAAATCGTCTACCTTTCGATAGAAGGACTTGAGATAAAAACAATCACTTAACAATGAATAAAGGTGAGATTTAGGACCATCAAATGGTAAAAACACATTTTTCTACCTTAATCCATTTAAGAGATAATAACGTAACAAATTTTTTGTCTCCGTCATACGAATACTTTTCTCACTTACTGTATAACAAATAATTCTATCATTTCTTTTTCTTCTCTATAAATGTAGTTACTACCTACCTTTTCAAAAGTATGTCTTCTCCTTTGATTGGTTCTAGTAGTCTCTATTTCATTCGTATTATGATCAACTTTGTATGAGTGAGTGTGTGAGCGTCAAAAATAATTACTGTCACTTCTGTAGAAATCTGTCATATGAACATAATTGATTTGGGAAAAATATTTAGTTACTTGTTATTACTTTTTTAATTATTATCATACCAGGATGTGTAATATAGCTCTGGTACGAAAATAAAATTTACTAACCGTACTTTTTTTCCTTCGTTCTTATATACAATACGCATATACCGATTTTATTAGTATATTAACGAATTGTCTATGGATTTGAAAATGACAAGCATGAAGTGGAAATGATTATTTTATTACCACAAAAATATGAACATGTAGGAGAATCATATTTAAAATAAGAAAAATATCTTGAACTCATTAAGAATTTCACATTATAATTATATGTTAACTTAAAGATATTTTAAGTAGACGCTATAACATGAAGGAAAATAATCCTTTTGCGTATTAATAAAATGAATAAAACGTCACCTTTTTAACATGATGAATTTTCAAAAGAATTCATCAGAACTATATTTATTAGAAGTCTACAAAAAATAGTTTAGAAGAACAGAAGAAGTATCACGTAATGATGATATTATCATCACTTATTGATCTTGAAATGTTAGACATCATTCTAACTTCTTTTGCATATATTCTCTGTTTTTAAGTGTAGTCAGTTTCTACTAAAAATTTGTACGAACAACGGTATAGTAGTGACACATTATAATAGCAGGACCCCATTTAGATACAATCGTGTAATAAACTAACAGTTCCTTTAAAAAATAGATCGATGAAAACGTATCTCGCATATAGAGAATTACTTTTTTTTTTGAAGAATAAAATTGTATACATACTCAATTAATACTCTTTCGTTTTGAAATGTTACATTCTATAAATCTATTATATTAGTGCTCACTTGCTGATCTGTTTGTCCTGCTAAAAGTCAAAGGTTTTCTTCTTTTTTTTTTTCTTTTGCGTATTTGTTCAAGCGTTGATAATAATTGTGGCATCACAAGTTTAATTCACTTTCGATTCTAGTTGATTGAACCGATCTGAACATATTAGTAGAATAAACAGAAAATTGATTTTTTCATTTACTATATATCCTATGAGATGTGAATGTTAAATAATGTATATACATATACATATATATATCTATATATCTATATCTATATATATATAGTGTGTGTGCGTATAAATCAAGAATAACATCAAACTTAATTGATTTTCACTAATAATCATTGTCTAATTATGAAGAATTTCTAATGAAACAAAAAAGTAATTCTTACCACAAATATTCAACAAAAAAAAATAACATTAGATTATTACTAGTGTACTCTCTTTTACGACGTTGTATACTTTTTTTCAATAGTATTCACAACTTAAAACCAACGGGCTTTTATCATTTTTCACTTACAAAACGGTACTAATAACTTATTACTTTTAAATAACATCATAGCATCTGTGACACTAATCATTTTCACACCATCTCAACTTTCTTCCTGATTTATTTCATTGTTATTGTCACACCATTGCTCATTATAATCTTCGTAGTGACATTTTATTTATTCTTCAAAAAATGTCGCCTATGTCAATGATATTAGTACACTCGACTCACTACAGAAGAAGAAGAAAAAAATTTTACTACTTAATTAGACCTTATTTTTGTTACTATTGGCAGTATATATTTTTGTATAAACTTCATCTATTAACTGTGTTGTAGAAACTATTTTACTAATTTTAAAAATATATTAATCAATATAATATTAGAAATAGAGACTAATAAATACTGGTTAACATGCAGTTTTAGATATTTGAAAATAAAATCCAATATATACAATAATATTTCATACAAAAAAATTTGTTTGTAGCGAGCATAAGAGTATAATCTAGTGTTAATGAACTGTAGCTATTCTAAGTAAAAGTTATTTAATCTCTAATCTCTTTTTATTATCTTATATTAATAATGTCATGTGTGAATAAAGAAAGATCTTGTACGAGTTGATCAACACTGAGAGGAACAAACGAAGTTTGACTATTCTTCTAATCGTCTCATTTTTAAAAAAACTGACTAATATTAAATCTTACCTAGATTTTTCTAAAATAAAAAAGCATTTCAAGATAAGTATCATCGAATTGTTTGATGTTTAATGATGTACATAACTTTAATTTGTTTTTTCCTTCTTTTTTCATAATCCTAACTAATATTTTATTCTTAATCAACAAAAAATAGACTCTAGGCACAAACGATAAGAAATTGGAATAAAGATGTTTGTATTCATCAGACTTTCCATATTGTTGTGATGATGACGAAGATATAAAGTATAAAAAAAAAGATAGAAGAAAAAAACAACAACAACACAGTGTGCATAATATCCCCTTGGAGAAAACTAGATAAATCAAACACGGATCTGCATAATGAAATAGAAGAAAAAAACGATTGCTTTTTAAAAATTTTTATTTTAAATTTCTATTTTTTTATTTATCGGGTGAGTAGATCAGATGATTTGTCATTAATAGGATAAAAACCATGAGTTTCTTTCGACAATATGGAAATTAGTTTCAGTAATTAGAAAAAAGTTTAATAGAATTCTCATGAGAATAAAAGCATGTGCAGTTTTGTTAGAACAAAAATATTCCTTGTTTCTAAATATAAATTCAATTCAATATGAATAACACATTTTTCGAAACAAACTACTCAATTGATATTTGAAAAAAGATGACAGTCAGATCGCCCTCAAAAAAATCATTACTGTAAGTGTATATCCAAGAATAGAATTTGTCCAATATATTTTTTACACGTTTAAAAATGGCTTGTATATATTTGTCTTTATTACACAATGCTAAGCGTAAGAACCAGTTTTATGATGATGTACTAAATGCCACAATAAAATGTAGTCATTATTTAACAGTTCCACCCAGAAATTTTTGCTCTTCTCACAAAACTAATCGAGACTTTATTCTTGCATGATTCACAGTACGCATTTTCCCATAGAGCAGGCGGACATCTGATTTTTTGAGTTAGAAAATGATTATTTTAGCATAATATGGTCTTACTATGTGTCAGATATTAGCAGAAGTAAAAAAGGTCGAATTTGAAAAAAAATCTTTTCGACAAAAAGTTCCTTAGGGGAACCCTTGCTCTGAATTTTAATCAAAAAATGTTTTATTTGTAAAACTAACAAACTATACATCATTCGACGTAATTTTTCACGGTGATTCCGGATATGACTTTATGTTATGGAAACAGTGCTCTTATGGGAGAAAAACGCGAATTACCTCGAAAACCCTATAGGCTTTTGTAAAATCAATAACTCGACTTAGAAAAAAAGACGAGAAAAGACGAGATCATCATAAATACACGATAGACTGAGGAACATTTTTATGTAATTAGAAGGTCTGTTCAGGCTTAGCGCTGTCACTGGACTGAGGTTGTCTCATGTCGGACCGTAGTAATCTAGACTACTAGACCTTTTTTCGTTTCGTACAAGATGCAAAAGGAGTACCTTCTATTATCAGGAGATGCAATAGGTTGTGCTGATTCCAAATATGTGCTTTGGATAGGGTAATATTGCACGTCTGTACATAGAAATAAGAATCTTTGCAGATGTGTCATATTTGACGGTGTTTTTTTGTGAATGTTCGTGAATTAACTTACTCATCGAAGGAGTTCATTACTAGTCGATCATTAAATACTGCTTATATAGCGCTTTTCAAGGACTACTTTAACTACTGTTCGAATTCAAAAAAGCTCACTTGTCGATTTTTGCTCAAATTTCCGCCTGAGTGCCCACTGTGTGATGCTTTTGGTCGTTTGACTTTTGCTGCTATATTCATCTCGTTATATCTTTTTAAGCAAAGGCTGCGGGAGGGAGGGAAGGCAGTGCTCACGTGAAACTAAGGAAAAACGTTCTAGCTCTAATTATAACTATTTAAATTTTTTACTAAAGTCCGCTAACTTTAAAAATACTTTTCAACTCTACAGTGTGTGATATTGACTATCGTTTCTCTCGCTTCTTCCTTGTGCCACAACTTTCTCGTTCAAATCTTTCTGCTCTCTGTAAATAAAATACTTTAGACTTCTATAATTCTTCATAGCTTACCATCGTCTTAGTTCTCATTCAATTTTCTATGCTGTTCATCGTCCATATTATTCTTTCTTACGCTGTCATCATTTGAAATATGTTTGCATCTAGCGATCTACATTAAATAAACATGCCCATAAACATAGACATTCTTTTTAGTATTTATCCATGTACGTGGACGAATATGGACAACAACAAAAAATCTCTATGTCGGCCTCTAGTCGCATCCAACTTCCTGACAAGGAATTTTCTTTACAAATAATTTTCTCTTCTTTTTTTATTTAACTGTTCCTAATTGGAATAATCTTCCGAAGTCAGTCATTTATTTTTCTTCTTTCATTCTTTAACGTCTTTCAAAAAAGTTCTAGTTCAGCATCTATTACGGTAGTTCTTTATCTCTCCTTATAGCTATAAAAAAAAAAGCTATATTAGCTGGTTTCTTTTTTTTATGCAATACTATTTATTTACTATTATCTTTTTCTCTGAGTTTAAGATACTTTTGGTATTATTTCGGTTGAATCATTGTTATTATAGATCGGAAACCTTTGATGCCTCTCACTTTTCGTCAATAAATTGTTATTGCTTTTGTATAACGATCAGAAGATCAATATATTTGACATACGACCTTCTGTCTGCATTAAATAGTCGTATTACAGAAGAAAATTTTCTGTATAGATTATCTTTATGTCTCAAATATGGATGAGAATAGTCGTAGTGATCACTCAATTATGCATTCATCTTCTCGTTTCTCGTAAACAAAATGACTGACTACATACTGAACACAACCAACTGTCACAAAAAAAATATATTTCGTTTCACCACTCAAGCAGCGTGTGTATTATCATCTATGATAGGAAATCTTCATACAATATTCAAAAGCTATGAACAGTTTACTTGGCGTTTTTAGCAAAGCTGGGCAAGCCACGGGTTTTCCAAATCACAAGTCAGGCCAAGTCATCAAAAATTTTCTCAATTCAAGTCAAGTCTCGGGGTTTTCCAAGTCAAGCCAAGTCACAAGTCATGACTTGAAATTTTTTTTTCCGTAGAAAACGACATAAAAGAGTCTCCATTTCTTGGTATTAGAACACAGACTTGTTATGCTATTGCAAAATGCCCTTCTTGTTACTGTGCATAAATTCTTATATATTATAACATCAACATTCCCAAATCATTGTGAATTATTATTTAAAATTAGATTGCATAAGCGGTTTAAAAATATGCATGATGATTTTTTATGCCAAGTCACAAGGCAAGTCAAGTCTTTTATAAAGATTTTCAAGTCAGATCAAGTCAAGTCATGAGTCAGCAAAAATTTCGCAGGTCAAGTCAAGTGACTTGACTTGCCCAGCTCTAATTTTTAGAATCATATTCAAAATAATCGACGTTGATCTTGATTTCTTTCCTTCTATCGATGTATTGAAATAAATTTCAACATATCAGAACGTTTAGAAATTAATTGAATTTAATATAATTGAACAGTAAGGTTACGAAAAAAAACGGATTACAAAGTTTTGTACTTAAACAGTTTCCAACTTTATACTCAAAAAAACAGATAAAGTTATGAAATACAAACGTTTTTTTCTTCTGTTCATTATTAAATTCTCTTACTTTTAGATCTTTTCTTTCTGATGGTATGCGAAGACAGAAAGTTGGATCACACATTTCTTATCGGAATAAAATCGAGCGGGAAGAAACGAATTCGGTAATAAGTAGACATACTACTTTTCAAAACTCACCGATTATATTGAACTACTGTTTTTTTTCGACATAAAGTTAGCGAACAGGTATTTATTGTTCAAAAGAAAATTAAATATATGTACAGATGATCGATAAAAAACACAAAAATAAATTTACAAAACAACGAATAAATTGAAGATAAAAATGACTAGATTCTGTTTTTTTCGTTTAAGACTAGACAATAAATTTACTCTGTACAGTTTATAACAACCACAACAAAAAATTACAGAATAGAGAGATTTAATTCATTGTATTATGTAAAAAAGTACACACATTAAGCCCATATCTAAAAGGAAAATATAATCGTTATCTAAAAGTTCTGCTCGCCTTTTAACAGGCAATTCTGTTTACCCTTAGAGTACTATCCCAACTTCCTGTTCCCAATGCTGTACCATCTGGTGATATCTGTAA
Organism: Didymodactylos carnosus; assembly: GCA_905250885.1. Lineage (NCBI taxonomy): Eukaryota > Metazoa > Rotifera > Eurotatoria > Philodinida > Philodinidae > Didymodactylos > Didymodactylos carnosus. The sequence continues at coordinate 7,021 of CAJNOQ010000121.1, forward strand.
ACAACTAACACGATATTCATGTCCATATAATATTGCGACACGAGAACCTTTCAATGTGTCCCAGACGTTAATACAATAATCGTTATAACCACCAAATAATAGTCGTCCTAAACGAAATAGTCATCAATCGTTCTTTATGTACTTGTTGTTCCATTGTTCTTACCACTCAATGAAAAATCCACAGCATTACAAGCAAATATAATCGATTCTTTTTTGAAAATTGCTACTTGTCTATCAGCTCGTAAATCAAACAAACGACACTATATAAATAAAAATAAAGTTACCGAAAAAATAAAGTTATCTTCTAACAATTTTCAAAACATTTTACCGTTGCATCATCTGAGCCGGTAACAAACGCATCACCACTCGGATAAAATCGAACACAATTCACATCGGATTCGTGTCCTTCAAATATTTGTACATATTGACCAGTACGTATATCCCAAACCATTGCCATGTGATCAGAACTCTAAAGAAACAACATAATTTTGATTATCTCCAACCCTTACATTCTGCTCACACTTACACCAGACACGAATATATTGCCGCTTTCACTTGGCGACACATCGATGCCCATTATATCTGCCTGATGACCTTGAAATGTCTGAATAGCTGTACTACTTTCAACATCCCACAATTTTGCTGTGCTATCACCACTTGCAGTTAAAAGCTGAAAAAAATATAAATAATATAAAAAATTTGAATCGAAACTTGAATAGATTGACACATACATACTTGTTGATCAGAATGCATAAATTTGCATGATGATATATAATTTAAATGATTAGAAATGACTTTCTTATGTTTATTAACATCTTCATCGAAATTAAGTGAATAAAGTGTCACTTTATTGTCCAAACCTCTAAACAAAAGAAATAAAAATAATTAATGATCATAATAAGCTTTAAACAGTAGAAAGAGAAATATGAACATGCAAAATAGTTTAAGAGCACTGATGTTAGTAGAGTTTTGTGAGTGATTAGTGAGAGCGATTTACCTAGACTTCAATTTGCTTTCTAAACAAAAATGTTTTTACTTAACGTTGATTATCTAATGTGAGAATGATTACATACCCACAAGCAATTTTTGAGCCAGATGGAGAATAAGCACAAGCCATTACCCACGTTGTCGGCAGTGTAATAACACTTTCCTAGATAGAAAAAAAATAGTAAATTTCGATTTGATCGAGTATTTACTTAGACGAACTTTATTTGTAGTGAATGCATCCCAGACAATGAGTTTTCCATCCTGTAATGAATAAACAATCGTGTTTTGAAACTTTTTAAATTACTCAATAACATTTCACCTACCTGTGATGTGCTAACCATGTGTCGTTTATCAGTACACCAATCCAATGCCAAAACTTTACCTTGGTGACCTTTCAGTAATCGTCTTGATCTGGTGTTGAATGATAGCAAGGCGTCAAGTTTTTCAGCGACTGTTGTTACTAAAAAAATAAACAAAAACAACTTATTGTAATTAGGATCCTCGATATTTTATGGTAGGGCTCTCTAGAAAATAAAAACAAAATGGTAACGTCCTCTCTCGTATCATCGTAAAATTTTAACTTAAAATAAAAATTGATGATAAAAAGTCAACTGGTATAATACATACATTCCATATCATTAAATTTTACACGTTCTTCTTCCAGACGTGTTTTTAATGCTTCAGCTTCGTTAACTAAATCATCGATTGAATCAGCAGCATTACGTTCAATGGTAGTCGCCATTAATTAAGTAAGAGAAAGTGATACTGTTTTTGTGTAAAATTTAATGTGCACAGTCAGACAAATTGAATATATGTATTTTAAGAAGACTTCTTTAAATAGTTTGTTAATATCAATCGATACGCAAAACGGCAAACGGACGCTGAATACTTCACACCAACATAGAACAATCGAGATGAAGATGAAACTTCAGTAATTCTTCCTCTTGAAATGTGATCTCATATAGGATTTGTGAGACAATTATGGAATAAAAAACCTAAATTTGATTTATCAATTTTTTTATCTTTCTACAGTTTACTACTAGCTAATGATAAACAACCAATAGGCAATTATTTTACCGAGGACTATACGTAGCAACACAAAATGGCCTGTTTCATTCTACAGCAAAAATGAGTACTTATTCTATCACATAACTTCCTTGAGTTCATGATTATCCGACTTTATCAGAAACTACGAAAAAATCATATCATTATTTTCCGTTACATGAGTTGCTATATGTATTTGTAAAGACATTCCTAAAGAACCGTATTGTGGTCGCCTTATCACCTCGTTTCTTCACGTCAGCTTGGGTATCACTCTGAACATTTTTCGCATAGTCTTATGGACACCCTAATCATCAGTAACAATAAAAGTCGTCCTTGTTTATCTTTTAGATATTATGGATAAACCACAAATTATTCTACATAGTCAAAAATCGGTGAATTACACAGTATTCGATTGTAAATGGATACCAACATCAGCAAAATTTGTAGCATTAGGAAATCATGCTCGTGGAACAGGTGCATTTGAAATTTATGAAATTGGTCACGGCGATATTAATCTTATTTCACAAGTAATGCTTTATTTATTCTTGTCGCAACGTTTTGTTCTAATGTTGATATCAATTATTTAGCATGAAAAACCAAGTGCATTCAAATGTGGAACGTTTGGTGCTTCTCCAGCACAACGACGACATTTTGCTACAGGAAATTTCGATGGTTACATGCAATTATGGTATGTGTCGAGTTTCAAACCATGAGAAAAATGAATATGAACTTTCGAAAATCTGATCATTTTTAGGGATTTGGAAAAATTAGATACACCTGTTTATTCTGTAAAAGGACATAAAGAAATAATAAATGCAATCGATGGAGTAGGCGGTCTGGGTATCGGAGTTGGAGCACCGGAAATCGCTACGGCTAGTCGTGATGGACGTGTTCATGTATGGGATCCACGACAAAAAGATCATCCCGTTGCAAGTATGGAACCAGCTGAAGGCGAAACAAAACGTGATTGTTGGGCTGTGTGCTTTGGTAAGTTCTTGCTCATTCAGTTTCTATTAAAAATATTTCTTATATTTTGTGTTTATAGGAAACGCTTTCAATTCGTCTGAAAGAGTCGTGTGTGCGGGTAAGATTTAACACGCTATGCTGTATAGACATAAATAAAAACCAACAATCATTCAATAGGTTATGATAATGGTGATGTGAAATTATTTGACTTAAGAACAATGTCTTTAAAATGGGAAACAAATGTAAAGAATGGTGTAAGTATAACGAAATGAGAATAATTGAAGTTAATATAATATCCTATTTGTATATTGTCTTTTAAGGTGTGCTGCCTTGAATTTGATCGTAAAGATATTGAAATGAATAAATTAGTTGCAACAACATTAGAAAGTAAAATACACGTATTTGATATGCTCACACAACATGTAGAAAAAGGATATTCGTCACTTACTGAAAAAGTAAATAAAACAAAAGTTTTTACTAAACAGAATCGTCACTCGTTTTATTTCAACTCTAGGCTCATAATTCAACGGTTTGGCTAGGTCGACATTTACCACAAAATCGTGATATATTCATGACTTGTGGGGGTACAGGATCATATTATTTATGGAAATAGTAAGTAATACTTATCTCTTACAAAAGTCTAGTGAGTAACTTTTATTTTCCTGAATTTTAGTAACTATCCTGATAAACGTGTTCAAAAACAGACCGATGGTAGTGAAATTGGAGTGATGGGATCTTTAACTTTACTACAAAACATTGGTTTATCTTCTCAGCCAGCATCTGGGTTTGACTGGAGTCCAGACAAAGCGGGCTTAGCGTGTACCTCAGCATTTGATCAGACAGTTCGAGTATTGATAACAACAAAATTAAATACCGTGTAAAATTTCTTGATGTTTTTTTGTTGATAAAAATCTTCCTCACATATTTATCAGATAGAAAATGAACGGAAGTATGTTGCTCTTCAACTTTTGTTACTATGTTATCTACATTTTTATAAATTTATAATTTAAATTAAACTAAATTATAAAAACTGAAAAGTCCCCTATTATCTATCGAAAAATTAGATTAAACGGAAACATGTCAGTTATCATTCATCTTATTCTACATCCTTGTTTCTTTTAGACAATGAAATAAAGTTTAAACAATTCGTCCGAGATCTACGATAAAGAAATTTTCTGTTTAACAAAATCCTCTATGTTCTGTATAACAACAATGGAGGACCGGTACAAATTACGCGTCTCAGTCTTTAGACTAATTATATTCGATTGATGTAAAAAATGAGCAAGATGGGCTGATGTAGAAATATTCAATGGATTCAGAGCTATCTGTTTGTAAGATCGATTGTTCATACAGTATGGGTGGTTTTTTTATGTAATGTCAAATTCGGACAGGAAAAAACTAGCCAAAGAATGATTTTCATCATCTTTTTAGAAAACAGAAAACAAAAATATCCAGTTATCTGGTCTACTCGCTGCATAAATACGTTTGATACATTCCTTTTTTTCTGATAAAAGCTGACATAAATTATTCACTATGTTTCAAAGCTTTGTTTGTTTATTTCAAAAGAAACAGAGAGAACAACGAAAAAAAGTAAACAACGGATGTTTGCACACACCCACATTTAGTTTTAACTGTACATTAACAGAACAAAGTTACTTGTGCACTCTCATAGTAATAGTTCAGTAGAATAATAAAACAATAAGAACATAACAACACTGCACCGGCTACTTAATAAGAAAACAGCAAAACAAAACACGAACACAAAAATCATAAGAACAACAACAGAACGGTACGGGTGCGTATATGGTAAGTGCATTAAAAAAAACAGAAAACAGTTTATTCTCGTATCGGTTGATTTTCACATTATACCTTTTACCTAAAAATGAAACAGCAAGAAAAAGTCAAAAAAAACACAAAACAAGCTAAAATATAAAAGACTTTTCTTGCTCGTTTCTCTAACAATCTATGAGGTATAATGTTAGGAATGAAAAACAAAAGAGGTTAGCGTTCTTGCACAGACAGGAGACAAGAGAAAGAGAAAAAAAATGAATTTAACCAGTTTTATTTGAGATCGTACAAATGCGCATAGGACCAAAAAGGAAGATGATCACGAATAATTAAGATATAAATACACGAGAGTAAGTCGCAAAAGAAAATAACAGAATAAGGAAAAAAACGATGTACATATTGCAAGACAATTAGTCACGCAAATGTTATTTCATAGTATGTTGCGGGTGAGTGTTTGCGATCTCGATTAATCAGAAGAAAAAACAACAACAATTATATGGACCTACGCAGGAGCTATTTTCATCTCGGCTTTGTGCGTGTATTATTTGTCTATTTCATTCAGTTTTCACTTGTTGATGTTCATTTCGTTGCTAAACATTTACATTTTCTTTAGTTCCTTCAGTTCGCTGTTCTCTAAAATCACCGGCACCTTGTTGTTGACTACTATTGTTATTGTCAGTTTCTTTTCGATTTTCCCGTGTACTATTATCGCCTGAACTTTGTTGTGTATTTTCATCTGTTTGCTGTTTTACTTGATCATTATTTTCACTGTTGTTATTATTATTCACTGACTGTTGTTGATTGTCTAAAACGTTTAAAAATAGGGTCAGTTATCAGTGAGTCATTTGTACGTAAAGATTGGCTAGAGAAACACTACGAATAGTGAGTGATATGAAATAGTTTCTCGATTATTTAGCGCGAGCCATTAAGCTAGTCATATTCCAAATGGCAAAAGCGTTCATACGAGTTCCAGTGAGCCTGGTGTATTGCAAATCTTTCGCACGCTACTGACATACTTTCAACTACAGTAAGTCAGCCAATAATCGGATAATAACCTACCATTGTTACTGTCATCATGTTGATTTCCACCGCGTCCACGACCTCTATTTCTTCCTGAACAAAATAAATTTGAATTAAGAAACATGATTAAACTGCTTTTTCTCATTGCCTACCTCGTCTTCCACCTCGAAAACCACGATAACCACCATAATATGCATTATAATAGTTATAATAACCTACAGAAAATAAATAATTTTTGCTTAGTCGCTCATAAATGGGATTAAGTATATTTAATATAATTGAAAAACATTTTTGTAAAATCATTTTACACAAAAAGCGAGCTTTCGATACTTCACAGTGTCATCAGCAGGCTAATATGACTGTGAATTTAAATGTTTTTCAATTATATTAAATATACTTAGTTTTATAAGAAACGTAAAAAAGTCAAGGAATGTCAACATAAATGGGATATCGAGCATCATAAACTTAAACATAAAGAATCTTTTTACCTCCTCTACCACGGAAACCACCTCGAAATCCACCTCTAAAAGTGAGAAAATGGTTGAAAAAAATTTCAAAGTTTTAGAAGAATCAATTACCGAAATTCCCCGCGTCCCCTTCCACCGCGTCCATCACGTTGATTAACTGTATCCTTGGAATTTTCGTTCGCCTGTTCACCATCTGTTGCAGTCTGATCTTTGTCATTTTGTGTACCACTATGACGCTGACTTCGTCGACGAACTCTCTTTGATACTTTATTAACCATACCACGAACAACCGATTTCACAATTTGGGCATCATTTAAATGTGTCGGTGGTGCTGAAATAGGAAAAAAGTAGTCTAAAAAGACACGTAATAATACTAGCTTCTCAGAGATGGCTGGCCCCGTTTAAGCTCTTTTTTCGCCTTGAACGCAATATTATGCAGGAAAGCTGTTGCTAACTGAAATTTTCTGTGTGGAACTTTACTGGCTATCACAAAAAGACAATCAATCTAAAGGTTATGCAGTATTCACAGAGTATATATAAAATTTGCTTTTTTTCTTGTACTAAAAGCGTGGAACTACTAGAAAATTGGAGTATTAAATAGAAATTTAGAGCAAAAAAAATTTGGATAGCACGATCGATTCTAAAGTACTATAAGACGTCTTAACTCTTCGTACAAAATTGTAATGATTGGTTGCACAGATTTTAGATATAGATGTGTTATGTTCCTGATAACAAAAATATGTCATAAAACAAGTCTCAGGCATGCTACTGATCTGGTGTATTTGTTGCTTTGTTTCTCGTACTTGTATCATCATTTTCTTTGCCGCTAGTTGCGTCTCCACCTTGTGACGCATTTGTATTACGACGTGAACGATTTCTTCTTCTTCTAGGATTTCGACGTCTTTGTCTAGTACCCGCATTGTTTGTATTATTTCCATCTTGTTGATTATCTTGTTCTTGATCAGCATTGTCTCCTTGGTCTTCACCATCATCGCCTGGTCGACGTCTTCTACGATCATTATCGGCGCGTTCATTTCCATTTTCATTATCGGTGTCACGGCTGTAATCGAGTAGAAAAAGCAACGTAAGATATTCATCTGAAGAATACACAATTTCAAGAAATAAAAGTGTCAGAGAAACACTTACTTGTTATTATTTCCACGACCACGTGAACGCCCTCGAAATCCTGCGCGGCGTCCTCGACCTAAAATTGAACTGGAAATGAAATATCACACTTCACAAAAAATTTGCCATTCAATGTTACCGCGAAAAAATGGTCGACTATAGCCATATTGATTTCCCATATTATAACCATAGCCAGATCGATATCCAGAGCCATAATAAGATGGAGGATAATCATTAAATGACGAATATGGAGCACCATAATTTGAATTATACCGATATGTTGGTGGATAATCATTATAACTATTACCACTTGGAACATTCATATAATTATTATACGGTGGAAATGAATGATAAGGATTTCCAAACATTGGCATACCACGAAATCTTCCCCGAAATCGCCCTCTCCCTAAAAACATAAATAAGAATAAACCTCCAGACACTGATATATTCTATAATTTACCTCTACCTCGTCCGCGAAAACGTCCTCGACCTGAAATTAGGAATATAGATTGTTTAAAGTAAACTGTATACGTATGTCCTATGTAGAAACGCACCTCGTCCACGATTTAGTCCATCATCATTATCATCGTTGTGTTCATAGTTATTATGATCATCCTCTAAATTAAGCACATTAAATAAATTTTCCACATTCCTAAAGCAATATGTCTAGTACTACCTGAGTGATTGTCGCCTGAATGTTGTTCATCTTCGTTATTACGATTATCATCTCGATTTACATCATAACGTTTTCGACTTGTACTGAAAAAAGCAAGAACTAAATAACTTTTTTAGTACCATCACGAAAGAAAACTTTATACATACCTGTAAACAATACGTGAACTATATTGCGGTTGTGGTTCACGATCATCATCAAGGTTTTCGTTATTATTATTATTTCTATACGACATTCTTGCAATCTAAAAATCAAAAAAAGCGTACGATAAAAAAGGAATATTCAAATCACTATGACAAAATAAGAATGGATTTTCCCAGACATTTAAATATACAAAAAATCATGAGAGAAAGCGAATAATAAGATAACTCTGATGGAATTATTATAAAACAAAAAACGGCTTCGCTGATTCAAAATAAGAAATAAACTGTCAGATACACAGCTGGTGAATCTTCGAGTATATTACGCAAAACAAAGTTTATTCCACTCTCCAGAGATCGAGCCCCCTTTGCAAAATAACCTGTGCTACATAAAAGCAAAAATCATATGCAAGAAATAATCAGTTTTTGTCTGTGATTAAAATTAACGAAAACAGCTAAAGAGAGAAAAAGGTGAGAAGATAAAAATTTCTTGGACGAACGCAGAACGATGGAGACGACGTATTAAGAACAAGAATTGAAAATGTTAATGTTGATAAAAGTCGCAAACGATCTTACAATCATTGGAATATTTTAGTTGATGGAACTTAGCTCTTCTCAATAAAAGTTAAACAAACTGACACATTCAAAAGATGTATTCTTCACCGGAGTCTTATGACTGAATATCTACCTAGTTATACAAAATGAAGGCAAACGTATTCATAGAAGCTAATGTCCCATTCAGTATTGGACAGTTATTAATTTAATAATAGTATGAATCGTAAATACGTTAATAAAAACACAGTTAAACATACCAAAAATTTTGAATCTACAAATATGAAATAGTTGCTTTCTTGCAGCAGCAAAGTGTAAATTATCTCGCAGAAAAAACAGTCTAATTAGCTAATGCCTTCGATAATAGTATCGCTTTAGAATCCCAAAAGATTTACCGCGAACCAATACACTTACCGAGACTCCTAGAACACTACGATGATAGTAGAAAGGTTGTGTTGGTAGTCCAAGGAAATGTATTCTCATGGTTTTTGTTTTAGGGCTAGAGAGTAATTTTCATTGCAATAGACTTTATTTCTACTAAAGCCCCGATAATACTAACATCGTTTCGATTGATTTTGCTCTTACAATCTAAATTTTTGGCGCTTCTTTTTTATTCAAATTAAAAAACGTAAAGATTACACAGATCTTAAGAGCCAAAAGGTACTTATTATTGAGCTAATCAGAGAAAATCTCACGGCCAAACGCGAAAGTTTAAGCTTCGGAATGAATAGTTAAAAATGCACCATAGATCTATGCAATGTCACTTTCAATCGTACATGTATCTAGCCGTGTAAAGAGAATTGTCAAAAAATTTATTGATCATGCAGTTGAACCAGTAAACAATGTAAGGATATATTAGTCTTCTTTATCACTTTTTCTATTATGATAACGAACTAGAAATTATACAAAGAACTGAGGACACTCATCATAAGTTCAAACCATTAGATTTATCACCATCCCGCAAACTCTCACATAGTATTGCTAATTGTTTTTATTCAGCTTCATTCAATCTCTCTTACACGACGAAAAAGCGTAAGTTAAAACTAATTCTTACAAAATTGATTTGTATTCTTTTCAAAACAACCGTTTCGACTTCATACAATTTCTCATGTATATGTACTACGCGACAAAAAACAAATAAAGAATTAATTTTGCTTTAATTCGCCTTTGCCCAGTTCAAGAAACGATTCTAACTCATACTTTGTCCATACAAGCAAAAACGATATTCTCAAGAAAACGTTTAGTCAAATTTAACGAGACAAACCTACAGAAACTGTACTCTTATCACAAAAACAGAAGGAGTGTGTGCAAAATTTGGCTGAAAGAGACGTAAACAAGAGCTACACAAATAAATTCTGAATTGCATGCCTAGTCTAACTGATTGGCTTTGTTTCTTATGTTTTTTATTTTTCGAAGAGCGTGCAACGAATACTACAGTTTACCAAGTAATATAATTTGCTAGTTGTTCTATTCTCTTCTCACGTGTCGGCATCAACTACGTAATGTTCTTCGACTAAAATTTCGGCTGGTACATGCGTCCGTAGTGTTTTTAAAAGAACGGTTTAAACACGATGTCTAATAAACTACTTTTTATTTTCGGAGCAACTGCATTCCTGATTCGAGTAAGAACATCAGAGAGGTCGCACAACTCGTCGTGGTCGTCATAACGCCAAAGCATCAGAGAAGAAAAAGTTAACGCTGGCCAGTGGCGAATCCAGAATTATTCTTTGGTACGTGCGGTATACGATAAAAGTGCGAGATACATGCAATCGTCATAGAAACAAATCATTCTAAAAGAGTTCTGCTGGGAAAAAACAATTTCTGGTTAAAAGGTACGAGCGGCCGCTAGTAAAAACGGTAAAAATCAAAAGACAGCCGCCATTAAACAAGTAATAAAGAAAAACGAGGACAAGGAAAATTTTTCAAACGTTTAGATACATTTAATCTCTGGTATGACAACTGATGACTCATACAATCGAAGGCAAATAAGCGCCATCTCTTTTTTAATGTGTGGAACTTAAATTCACTGGATGGAAATTTCAATTAAAAACCGAAACAATGAAATATTTTGATTAAAGTGTCAAATTTTTCTGACAATTAGCCCATAATGAGAGAAGTCTTTGATGATGCTATCACATGTCACTATTTTAAGGTACTCAATATAGTGTCATCATCGATCTCGTGTTTGTCCGAAAGATTTGACTGTTTTCAATACAGCATTTAATATTTTCTGACCATATCCGAGCTTTCTATCCAATGCATTTGAGTCCCACACATTTGTGATTGATTATACTTTTTCATGCAACTGAATTTTGTCAGTCCTCACAGTGATTATGATCGATTTTTTTATTTTCGGAACTATTTTTCTTGTTATAACACTATAATATATGCTTTTTTTGATAATATCTCATTAAAACTCGAAAGACGTAGTCTAACACGTTATAACGCCTTACAAAGTTATTTTTCACAAATCGTAATTAGGTACCAATTTCCACAGCATTAAAACTCGATAAACTTATAGCATTATAATGCGTTTCAATTCTTTTTATCTTGTTATAACTCCATACGATTTATCTAAAGACATATAACACGTTAGATTCTAATTCACTATTCATTTCAGTTTTTTACTTCCATATAATGCGTTATAAACTAGCGTATTGAATGGTTTTAGCCATATTCCTAGTGAATGTACTTGAGCCAAATACTTGCACAAGTACTTGGGTTCAGTAATGAAGGCAGTACTTGTGGACGTTTCCAAGTAAATTTATTTGTCAAGTACTTGAGAAAGTACTTGCCAAGTAAAATGTAAGTATTTGGCTGACCTAATGCAAGTAAGTTTACTTGAAAAAGTTGGATCAAGTACTTGTTCCATTTATTTTTATTTTGTATTTTATACATATTCTGGAGCTATACTTTACTTTTGTAGAGCAAATACATGCACGGCTACTAAGTTCGTTCAACTCAGTAGAAATATATAAGTTTATTTTATAAATGTATAACGATTAATATTGTGGTGTTTTTATACCGATGGTCAATACAAAAGAAAAGAGTGACTGACTCGTCCAAGTGGTTGGCTGACGCAAGTCAAATAACGACACTTGATAGGTGCTTGCTCAAGTAATTGCCAAGTGCTTAACTTGTCCCATAGTTTCCAAATACTCATCAAGTAATCATACCAAGTACATTCACTAGGGGTCGTATTTGATCCCGAGATAAAAATCGTTTTTGGTTACTTATATGTTATAACGCTTTATATAATGTGTACAGCATTGCAATTCATTGAAAACTAATATATTACAACAAAAGAGGAGTTTTCCAAAAAATCATAACGCGTTAAACGTTTCTTGGTGTGTTGCTTATGTGTTAATGCGACAGGAATATAATAACTATGATGGTATAACAATAAACTATGATGGTATACAAATATTACCGTGTTGACCGAATTAATACTATTGTAAAATTATAAAAATACAAGAAAGTCGACAAAAACGCATTATAGCACTATAATTTCAGTTTTTTAGCCTTTTTTTTCGCATAACACGTTACGACAATGTGTTATAACACAAAGACATTTTTTCAAAATTGATCGTGTTGTAACGTGACGCATTACAGTTGCGGAAAGCGTCAGCAACGCCTTACGTCAGGTTATTTAAGCATCGTTGTGATTAAAGCAAGCTCAGTTGTTCTTGTACTTTGAAGGTATAAGTTAGCGTGAGATGATTAGCACTCATTTTTTCCGAGTAAATTGTCATCTCGCTCGTATTTTAGTCAAATATCGAAATCTTGCTACTCTCGTTCAGGTAAAAAAGCGAAAGCCTGAGCTATTGCACTGTTTATCTGTGCCGAAATTGAGAGCTGCATGTGGCAAAAGCCAAGGCTAGTACGGATCATCTTCTTATGACCAAATATGACTTGATATTCTTCGAAAAGTCTCTTTAATTCTCTTTTTTTCAAAAAGTAGTCAAATAACCACAAAAGAGGTTCATGCATTATTTTGCAATTCATTATAAGCAATGGTTTTCCTTAAAACTTCCTTGCTATTACTAGCTAAATATAGCAAGGCTATGTACTTCTTGGTTTTTGGTTAACTTAAGTCAAATGTTTTGTTTAACTGCTAACTCAGACTTAAGTTGTTGTTTGTGAAACGCATTTAAACGAAAACTTAAGTTTTACTTAAGTCCGACTTATCTTAGATTTTTCGAGAAATTTTTTAATCAGGAGAGAGATGACCTGAAATATCTGTTGGTGCAGAGAGAAAAAAAGCTAAGTAAACTTTTTCTGTACCCCTGTGAAAGATGTCGCTAGAAATTAATCTAAATTTGATAACACAAAAAAAGTTATCTACGGATAATAAACTTATAGAATATAGATAATTGATGATAGCTAAGCGATTAGAAATACTTCCAGCCCCTTGAAATCTTCAGAAGGTGGCCGGAAAACGTTTAAGCTTTATATTACATTTGATTCGGCTCTTTTCCGTGGAATCACAGAAGTTCACAATGTTTGTCATGTATCCTGGCTGCACACGCTGACAGAAGTGACACGTGAGCATTGTCTTGGATTCAAAGTCATGTAAGATCATTCGCAGATATAAGTTTCTAAAGTCAAGGAATCCAGCGAGTGCAGACGACCTTTACCTTATTTCTGTGCAGTGATTCGTATATTTTCGCCATAGCTAAATAACAAAGGACTTCACTTTTTACATGATCGTAATATAGGCGAAATGAATTTAGATTCTTGATACCATCTTAGCTCAAGTTCTACATTTTATTTTCTATTTAATTTTACAATAAGAAGATAGATTGGACAGTCAGCTAATTTGTCTCTCCCAGTATAGCATGCGTCACTTACTTCGGGAACTGTATTGGAATTAGTCACATACGAACTTTACTTGGTCATGGCATTCTAGTGAATAAAACGTGCATCTATAATTAACTAGAATAGAAATTAAATTTGCTGAGTTTGTTCGTCCCTTTTAACATAAAGCTTTATCGAGTGAAGAGACTTAGTTTTGCTGGATTTGTTTTTGTTTGAGTTATGAGAGACAGGCGAATTTTTTTGAAAAATACTTTGCAACCGTTGTTAGCGATAAACAAAACTTCAGTGTCTGAAACATTCTTGGAATGATAGTAGATCAGTAAGATTACACAATGGAAATAGTAGAATGAACAAGAGAAACATTTAATACTTTAGTATTCCTAAAAAACAGTGGGACCAAGTACACTTTTGGATAAAATACATTTGTCTTTTTTTGAATGTAAACAACAGCAGACTATCGGATATAGGCAACATGAAGACTCTTCTGGTAACTTAACTATTGACAAATATTTAAAAAATCTTTTGTGTTGTGTAGAAAGCATGGAAGAAGAAAATTCTTCTTCACATTGTTTTTTTCTGAGTACAAGATGCAATGAAGAATGTGAAGGAAACGTTTTTCTTGTAGAAAATAACCAAAATGAAAATTGTATTTTGTTCTTCTGAGATGGCCCCATTCGCTAAAGTTGGGGGACTTGCAGACGTTGTTTCTTGTTTACCCAAAGCAGTGGCTTCGTTGAACCATGAAGTAATAGTATGCATTCCCTTTTATGGCTGTATTAGAATAAATGTATCCGATGCTTTACCGATTGAAAAGACAGAAATCAATTTCAATATTGAGCATAATCATGTCACATATTCTATCAATATTTTAAAAACTCGTCTAGCGGATAATGTCTTGGTCTATTTTATTCATAACTACGAACTATATGAAAAATCAATGAATATTTATTTTCCAAAACAACCTGAATTTGATCTATTACGCTTTGAAGTCTTTGGAAAATCTACATTAAAATTATTAATTGAATTAGAATTTCAACCGGATATATTTCATATAAACGATTGGCATTCATGTAATATAGCTGTTTATAAGCAAAACGACAAATATTTTCAAAACAGTAAAGTTCTATTAACTATTCACAATTTTGAATATCAAGGATTAAGCAAAGATGGAAACAGAAATTGGTTAATGGACGGTATTAAGAGTAGCGATGCAGTGGTTGCTGTTTCTTCAACGTATGCCAATGATATTTCAAAACAAATCGATCGTAAAATAATTGGAATCTTGAATGGTATCGATGTTGATTTTTTTAATCCAGCAACTGATAAATATTTAGTAGAAAAATACGATGAAACAAATGTTGATATAGGAAAATTGATGTGCAAAAAACAGTTACAATCTGATTTAGAACTTGAAATAACAAATGATAAACCATTGTTCGGTATGGTAACACGATTAGTGAAGCAAAAAGGAATTGATTTAGTTATCAGTATTTTACCAGATATCATTGATTTGGGTGCACAATTAGTTATCCTAGGCAATGGAGAAGAACAATTTGAAGAAATATTAAAAACTCACAATCAAAAATATCCCAAAAGTTTTCGGTATGTCAATGATTTTAATATAAAATTAGCACAATGTATTTACGGTGGTTGTGATATATTCCTGATGCCATCCAAATTTGAACCATGTGGTTTGGGCCAAATGATTGCGTTACGTTATGGTAGTTTACCTTTAGTAAGACAGACAGGCGGTCTAAAAGATACAATCAAAGATATAGATTACGAGACTAATGGTAATGGCTTTGTTTTTGAGCCTTATTCATCTGATGACTTATTATCAATAATAAAACGTGCTGTAACAAGACTGAATGGAAATAAAACAATAAACTGGTGGCCCATAGTAAGACGTGGGATGAAAATCGATTTTAGTTGGAATTCGAGCGCAGTCGAATATGAAAATGTTTATAAATCACTTGTTAAAAGTTGACGAAGCAATCACTGTAGGAAATGGTGGTTAAATAACAAACTGTCTATAGCTTGAATCATAGCTGTTGTGGCTATGACTCGTTTTTGTCAGATGCGACTGTTTACCTAGATATTTTCCATGCAAGAAATTTTATAGTCATTAGCTAAATTTTACTGTTTTTCAAGCAAACATGTAAATCGAAACTAAGAACTAAAATTACACAGAAAATGTTGTTATTATCATTATTTGGTGCTCAGAACTTTTAAAATTTAGATTATGTCGTTCGATTATATCTCTTTTTATTGTAGATATAAATTGAGTTATTATAAAATTCATTACGTATAAATTGAATTATTTAACTGCAACATTGGCGGCAGCTATATCAAATTTTTTATTTTCTCTTCCCACCACTGTTACTTCGACGCTTTTCACTAATAACTATAGTGACACCATTGATAGCAGCAATAATTCAACAACGTCATCATTGCCTCCAATGAACAATCAGAGTTTACCCATAACAGGCATTTGTCTTGTATCAAAATCTGCAAATGTGCCCACGGGCTACCATTGTATCAGAAAAAGTAAGTGATTCGAGATTCTCTACACAACTGAGCCTATCCTCTTTTGACAGAAATATCGTGCACTTAGAATTCTACTAAAAAGTAACAGCATGGTCTCAATGTTTTCTTTATTTAGCACATGATGATCAACAACGAGATGCTGACTTAATGGCCGATTCATTACTTGAACGAAAAGATCGTTTTTTATGTATAACGCGTGCCTTTCCATTAGCTGATAATATCTCTCAAGTGTTAGAAGATATTAAATTAATTAATGAACGTGATTCACCGTAAGTGCATGATCGAAAACAGCCACAATCTGAACGCTCATATTTCGACTTTATTTTAGTCCACCTAATTATCAAAGCTTATCTTTTACCGCTGATACCCGAGAAAAAGGCACAACAAAACGTGCGATAGTTGTTAAAATGGTTGCGCGTCAAGCTGGAATGAAATCCATCAATGATATTATATTTCTTTATCGTACAAAACGTCCACCACAATTGTATACAATGATTGGCGAAATAAATGGATTAACAATGTGTATTAAAGAAGGTACTGTGCCACCGATGAGACAAGCACCTGATCCACCTGCACAAACTGCAATTAATTATCCTGATCAACAACAAAATTTTTATGAATCAGCAACTATGCAACGACATGCACAAGAAAATTCAGCCATTGAAGGTATTCCATTTTTAATAAATCCAAAATACCTAAAATCAAATAAACACAATACTAATTCTTCAACAAATGATTTATCATGGCTTGATTCGTTGCAAATATTAGATCTGAATCAAATAGAACAAAAATATCATTACGATTTTTCATTAGAACGTACCTATGATAGAATTTGAACTGGTTTTTTGACGATGTATATGCAACGAAATAGAAGAATGTAACCCATTTTCGATTGTTTCTTTATGTTTTTTCGTTAGAAACGGACGAGAGAAAAAGAGACGACGCGAAAGTGCGCATTAATTCAGTTGTTGTTGTGTCTGTAACAGTCACAACTGGAACGCATGTTGACGAGTTTTTGTATAGGGTGCTTTTTTCTTTGTATTAATTTATGTAATGATATTGTCAGTATTTTTTTTTCTCACTATAACGAAGCGGCAATTATTCTGTTCATTGTGTCATGCTGTTCAAGTGCAATAGCAGAAAAATTGCTAGAAAAAATATTTTTTCTTCACTTTGAAATATGGATGAAGTTTTTTTCACTTTCTTATTCCTACATTATCTGGTATTTATCTAGGAATTAATATCATGTATTTTGCTTTTGAAAATTTTCATTAAAATATGTCAGTTTAAGAATTGGAGAAGGTAAGCACTTTTTGCAGTTCGTTTGAAAGAATATTATTTTTAGATTAAGCTAAGTAACTGGGAGGGGGAGGGCGAGGTATATAACGATTGCTCATCTTTGTCTAATGTAAAATAGTTAGAATAAACCAGAAATGATCATACCATTTTTTAAAGAAGTATACAATGTTTATCTTTTATGTAATTATTACAGGTGCATACACTTATTGTTGTTATTGATCTTATTTACTTTTTATACAGCTGCTCTTTTAAGGTTGTTTTTATAAAACTCATTCAGTATAATAATAAAAATATATATGTATACACAAGTATCGTGCATTTTCTAGTAGAAAGTAAGTCCGATTAAGTCGATTCTGCATATTCGGACTACCCCATAGAAAAAGACTGGCTAGCGATGCCTGCCCTGAAATCTGAAATCTTGATATACGATTGTTCATCCTGGGAAGAAATTCTAATTATCCATCCGCAGTGCATAGGTCTAGGCGTATATAGCTAATATTTTACTCATTGGACAACAGCGACATAGCAATAATGCATTCAAATCTTTGGCTATTTATTTGTCTTTGAATTCAATAAATGAGAATAAATTAGATTACAATTGTGCTGCGCACAAGTTGCAATGTCGACACACACTGTATTTTTCGGTAATTGACGAAAACGTTAAATTATTAATATCGTTTTTCAATGCGAATTCATAATTTAACGACAGTCAACATTAAAATACGAAATCAGGATGTCTAGCAATCGCAATGACTCATTTATAATATCAATCACATATTCATAGATAAACTGTATCTGAATAACCCGTGATCAAATGGCGCCTGAGTCAGGTGCTTGTTATTAGGGACGCCTGACAACAAGCTGTTAATGAATATATGAAACATTTCTATGCCAAAAGGACAAATTTCTTCCACTTTTGCATTCTTTGGCGCCCGACCCAGAGCAGATTTTGGAAAAAGAACGCTCATAGTCATAATCTTCAGTACCTGGAGGACCATTTCCCATTTCCAGAAGCTCTCTACATCATTGCGTCATTTTCCAAAAAATGTGACTAAACAAAAAAAAAAAGAAAGTAAAAAACCCGATCAACTGCATAATGTCTGTCGACATAAAAAACTTGTTTTGCTATTGTAGCTATCCAGAAGCCTATAGTTCTCCAAAACTTAATTTTCTCTTGACTAGATGTTTTTTCGTACTCGAAGAACATTCATTCATTAAATGACTTTTCTCTGATGGGGAGTCGTTTCGTTGACAAAACTCTTTTTAACAGAGTGGTGCGTTGATTTAAGGACCCGCTCCCGCTCTACAAATTTTGTTTCTAATGGATTTGAACGAAACTTTTAAGAACTAAAGTTCATAATGTGAACAGGTTATGACAAAAATGTTTGGCTATCATCTACGAACATTTCGGGTTGAAAGCCCAAAATTATTAACTGTTGTAAACCCAAAATCTGCAGTTTTCTCTGAAACAAAGTCGAAATTGAAAAATCTGTTTTTCTTATATTGTGCAATTTTATCCAGGCTTTCACGAACAAAAAAATCTTGATACGTAAAATTTAGAACAAATTTGAATTTCTGACACCTCATGAAAAGAGAAGGAAAGTAGGTCATATAAATTATATTTTGAGTACATAAAGAACTCTTTTGGTGGAGTGTATTTAAGCAAATTTGAGTGCATATTGAAAAATGATATTTAGTGTAACGTCACCTTTTTCAGACTTTTTGTAGTATAAGGGTAGAATTAATACCGAAAATGCTTTATAATAATAAAATGTAACTAATCAGGATTTTAGTATAAAGCGTCTTGCTGTTAAAAGTGTCTTCATTTTTTCTTAGTTGCAGACACATTAAGACATTTTTGTGTCCAGGACACATTGGAGGCACTTGTAAGACGCACGCATTATACGGCAGACACATCGTACAAAACACATTATTTTTTAGAGAGTAGTCACCGTCAGTTACTCGGTTTTTCTGAACAAAAGCGAATATTCGTCTACAAATATAGCTATTAGATTTTATGAGTACAATGCACTAACTTAAATATTGATGCTGATCACAGTAACTAAGAAAAATACTAATAAAAGCATACTCTCGTTGATAAGAAAAGTATATTGGCAAATTCAATATGTAGAAGTTTAATACAAGATAATTCTGGTGTGAATGGATCGTATTTCATATAACAGAGGTAGGTTCCAGATCTAACGCCACCAGGAATCGGTCCGGTAAACCGGTACCGATTGAAAGTTTTGAAACATCTGCTCTTTTTACCCTGTTTTTCCTCAAAAAAACTAAAATTTCATGTCTTTTTCAGTCAGAATAAATAAGACGATGCTCAAGACAGATAATATTTTCATCACTTGTTTTAATGTTAAATATTATAGACTCGTTATTGTGAAGGTTCTCTCACATGTGCTCGCAAACTACTTCATTTGTGGGGGAAATTCTTCCTGAGAATCGTTTTTCAAAAAACTTTGCCAGATTTTCAGCGGTATTTTACCGCTTTTCGCCGGTTTAAGTTATAGTTCCAACCGGCCCGTTTACCGGCCGGACCGAATCGGTTTATCTTTTCTCAACCGGTTCCAGCTCTGGACGCCACTGTAAACAAAGTGAAAGTCAATGATCTTGAAGTTACGAAAAAGTTGAGATAATACCGCGAAGATGACTTTTTTCAAAATATCACCGGTCCAACAAAATATCGTCTGTATACCGCGGGTTTAATCGACGGTAACTTATTAGATTGCGGTGTAAGAAAATACCGCACGGTAACCGTTTTTATCCGTTCACCATTGTATCATGAAGATATAAAAGAAACACAGAAAAATAACAGAAACTTGATTTCTTCTTCAGATTAAACTTTTCTTTTAGATCATATAAGCTCGTCGAAGTTTGAACTTCGACTCGAGTCAAATTTCTCTCAATCGAGAGCCTGCGCTTACAAGTGCTAAATAGGAATGTTCGGTTCTTGTGAAGAACCAGAACCGCGTTTCGGTCCCGTATGAGGAACCGAAACCGCGGTTCTCCTATTTCTGGTTCTTCATCGGGAACTGGAACCGCGGTTTCTTAGACAGTTCCCTTTTTTCGGAACCGAGACTTTTTGACTTGCATTTCTTTTAACACGATGAAAACACACTATTGACAAAGCTACAAAAAGATATATTTGCCTGTCATTATTTCAACGAATCCTTTCGTTTACTATAAAATGAATTCTGTTTTGTTGAACTGCTACTGCCTGAAAAATTATTTTCCGGTTCTAAGCTGAGAACCGAGAACCGCAGTTCTGTTCTAAGTTCGGAATCGGAAACCGCGGTTTCTTTTGTTTCGGTCCTAACTCGAGAACCGAACATCCCTAGTGCTCAACAATAAAAAAAAACAAAGTTGAAAATTAGTTTCGAACTCCTGTTCTACATGTTCATAATGACAAAATACCAGACGGTACTGCTGGTTATACCGACGGTATACAGTGACATACGTGATTATCGCCGGTATACCAGTAAGCGTGTGGTAACCGTCGGTATTAAGCACATGAATACACTGGTTATCACGCTTACTGCGTGAGATCTGCTCGTACGTATTCAGCTTTCTCGGAATTCTTGTAAGATTTATGTGATGAGAGTGGACAATTTCTCTTCTTCTGATAGTTAGCACTTTAAAGAATCACTTTGAAAACTTGACCACGATCAATTAGTGTGAAGAATTCAACGTTCACTAGTACTATTAGATATGTATTGTATGTATTATAATTACTCGTTCTAATCAACGCATCAGCGTTACTTTTCCAAGTACGTAATTTTTTTCGCGTAGATTTATTAACAGACCTGTTTGAAACCTTTTTTTGACAGATTTTTCAATGTCTATAACTCATAATTAATTCGATCTATTTTTGCGGCTCACTATTGTTTCGACTACCGATTTTTATCATTATATAAAAATTATATTCATTCAAGTCGACTTGGATAAAGGGAATATTGTTCGCTTAAATCCTTTTTTTCTCACTTATAGCTTTTTGCTCTTAGACAAGATCTATCAATAGACTTTCACTTCGTTCACAGAGGCCTTAGACTTGAAAAACAGTTTTTATTTATGTTACGTGAAATATGACCTACCCGCACTAAAAACGACTCGTATTGAAGCGCTACATGCTGTGGTTGCCAGTGTACTGTCTATAGTTCTAAATGCATCTCTGACTAAAACGGTATGAATAATATTTCCAGCAATGAGATCACTCGTGTACTATACATTTTAATAAAATATAGTATTGTTTTACTATAGAGTGTTTACTGATAGGTGACTTTTTAACCGAATAAAATCGTGTTCGTTTCATTTATGTATTTGTACTTATTTTATTATGTAAATAAAATTGTTTCCTACACGAGGTTGACCTAAGTTAGACGCAAAAGTTTAGCGTATTCACTACCTATCTTTTTCTTTGGAATTTACGTGTGCTTCTTGAGAGTTTTGTGATAACAGATTAAAAATTCCGCAAGGTTTTGAACAGTAAAAATAATAACCGTCGTATGGAGAGTGAAAGCTTTTCTAATTTCTCAAGTTTCTAGTGTGTCCTATTGGAAGTTATGAGGAAGAGGATGCCACAAAGTTCGTTAAAATTTTGCCGAATTTTGTAGTAGCAGAACAAACAATCATTTAGAAGCAGTTCGCCTCGACCATAGACTTCGTAGCTAACAATTCTGTCAAAATAAGTTTCTAAGAGGAGATGAAGTGCACTATTTATCCGTCAACTTTTATATTAAAATAGAGTGAATAATTTCTTTTTGTCTTGTTCATAACTTTAGATTAGATTAGACAATAGAGGAATTGCCGCAACATTCAGAGATTATTTCTTATCTATCCTGTTTCGAAACATAGTTTCATTCGATCCTTCATTTTTTCTTTTTCCTTATTGTGCCATAACCATGACATCAGCCAATGAAAAAGCTGAAGTAGAACATCTTATTGCTGAACTAAGTCGAAAACCTTCAAATGCAGCCGACGATGAAAATAAAGGGAACGCTGGCGATGCTAGTTCAGCAACATCGGATCGCAAACGAGTGCAAGTAAGACGCAGTTCTGGTACAAATGTGACAGGTGGTCCCAGCTCCCCAGTCGATCAAAGTGGACATTTATTGCATACCAATGCAAGAATAACGAAGAAGTATAATCGAAAATCAAGACAAGGTAATCTTTAGAACACAAAATTTTATCATAAAAGACTGAAATTTTCTCTTGTTTTGAGGAAAAGGTCGTGGTCTGGCAAAGAAGGGCGGTGGTGGAGGACAATTCACTTGGGGTGCTCCTGGAAGTGAGCTGTTGGAGGAAGACAACGAAGAATTTTATGGTAAGTGAGTTTGATTTATCACCCGTCGTGCTATTTTGTTTGATCAACGGGCGCGCTACTATGTGAATATTTTGTAAACGTTCCAGACGAAGAATATGATGCAGATATTCAATACAACAAAGCCAAGGTAAAATTAATTCATGATAGCGAAAAATCGATTTCATCTTCAGATGCTGGTTCAACGGATACAACCGGACAACACTTTGCAACGCAACCAAATATTAAGATAATTTCAGATCCATCAGCATCAACTGCAGGAACGGTTGAACCATCAACAAATGAAAACATATCAAAATCACAGCAAAGTTTAGAAACAAAATTGAAACTTCTTCAAATTCAAGATTTTGATAAAGATGTTAAACCATTAATTGAAGAATATTTTCTAAATGGCGATGCTAATGATGTTATTCAGTCACTAAGAAAATATGATTTCAAAACAAAAGGTGCAGAATTAATTGTTTACATTACAACAATGGCTCTCGAACGATCTAATGTTTATAAAGAACTAATATCACGTTTGTTACATGATCTGGCTGGTGTAATCTTTCGTCCCGATGATTATATAACAAGTCTTGATAAGTTATTAACAACATTAACCGATTTATCACTGGATAACCCTAATGCATCGTCTGACATTGGTAGGGTGGTTTTAATCGGAATGATCAAGATTCTTGATTCAGGAACAAGAAGTGAAGAAATCTATTTTTTTGCTTTTAGGTAAATTTATTGCACGTTTAATTGCTGATAAATGTATTGACAATGCTAATGGAAAATATTTCCTCAAATATAAAGGCAATGTTAAATGTGAAAAAATGCAATCGTCACTTGATAAAGCAGAAACATTGGTTACGATGAATGACTATTATTTTCTCAGCAATATTTGGGGTGAACAATTAGGTATAGTTGTTTTGTAACTTTCTTTTACCTATTTTTTTTAATCTTATCCTGTTCTTTCTTGTTTTAGGTGGTTTTCGACCTGTACGTGAATTAGCCGATAAAATGAATATAATTATTCATGAATATTATGATAGTGGTGATGTTTTCGAAGCCATACGTTGTTTAAAAGAATTGAATGTACCCCACTTTAACCATGAATTCGTCTATGAATTAATTGATTTTTGTCTAGAAAAAGATAATGAGCGTGCAAAAAACATTACAATTAATTTATTAGAAAATTTAACAAAAACTGTTGTTATTACATATGATCAATTAAAAACGGGCATGCTGCGTATATTTGAAGATATGGATGATATTGCATTAGATGTGCCAAATGCTTATCACCAATTACAATCATTATTAAAAGATTTGGAAGGAAAAAAAATTGTCAATCATGATATAGCATCGCAACAAAATAAAGGACGTAAACGTTTTATCAGTGAAGGTGAGGGACGTGATGGGAATAAAATACACAATGACCAACAGTAAAAACAACAACAAAACAATTCATAAACAAATTAGAGTAAGTGAAATGACAAAGAGTCCTAGTAGATTTTCTATTAGAATCAAGAGTTACATGCTAACAGAGTGAAAATAACAAAGAAAAAACAAAAATCACCTGCTTCTAAAAATTCTAAAACTTGAAAAAGTCTAAGTATGTATTTATTGTATGACATTGTACATGTTTTCTTTTTAGTGTCGATCAAGAAATTGATCCTGAATCGAAATTAAGAATCACTATATGTAATAACGGACGCTCAAATTATATAACTAATCACGTTTCGCTTTTTTTTAACAGTTTTTTTTCGTCAAAATAAAACCTTGTCTTGATATGATGTTGTGCTAGGCTTTGCAGTCATGTTCTCATTTAAAAACAAAACATGGAATGAATGATGTTACTCTCTTTTTGTTTATTAATATGAGTTCTTGGTTTTTTTTGTTTAATTTTGTTCTACGATCTTCCAAAAAGATGAAAAACTCCTCTCTTTTTTTTCAGTGTTTAAAAAGATAATCAGACACATCACATAACAAGATAAGACAAAAATAACAATTCGTTTGCTTTGCAAATGTTTTTTTTCTTTTTTTCTTTTAACCATTTTATCTCTGTGTGTTGTGTGCCATATGAAAAAACACCTTTTTTTTTCCTTTTTGAACTCAAAAACAAGCGTACATATCTGTATTTTATAGTTTGATGTTTTCTTTTCTTTTTTGGTGATATGTATTTAAACTAGAAAACTCAAATTTATCCACAGGTGATGTTCATGTCGACCCCTGTTTATGTGTTGTTGTTGTTGTTGTGCTGCTGTTACTGTTTTGCTTTTATTTTTCGCGTGTTGTTTTTCATTCCAAAGAACTGTATTGTTATGTAGCCGCTGAAAATGATGAAGTTTTTCTTTGTTTCCTTCCTTTTTAGGTAGTTATGAGCATTTTTTTTTTGTTGCTATTTCTGAAACTCGTTTTTGCGTTTATTCAATAAACTCTTCTTGTTCGTTGCATAAGCTAGATTTTTGTTGTGATGTTTTATTAGATACCCAAAAGCATCTTAAAAGATGTTTTTCTTATACAAGTGATATATTTTACCAAACAGTTGTTCTTGATCAAAAGTTTTGTCTTGAGGTCATGTGAGTTATGATTGAATGTTGTTTGATGTGCTGTTTGTCTTCTATAACAGTAGTTTGTTATATATAATACTCAGAGCACTTTCGTTAGATTTGAAAGATAGAGTTTGGAAGACTCTACAAGTTCTCAATGTGGTTTGCCAAATAGCACTAACTCTTGTATGAGATTAATGGAAAGCTCCTGTTTGCCAACTACGATTATCTGTTCAAATGTTTTGTGAACGTCTATTGCTTAATGATTGTCAGAATCTAAGCACTGCTAATTGATAATTATTTTCGTAATGAATCATGTTAACTAGTAGAACACAGTGCATAGGGTGTCGTAGTGTATTTCTCCAGCTAGGTTTTTTTGTTGTTCAAATCTTTTCAATCGTATTTAAACAATAGAAACCTCATTGCAGTTAAAGCTTAGAAGAATATGTATGATGAATTAATTTTATTTATCAAGATATTTTTTAACGGTATGATATATTATTACAACGACTTGATTTACCTGCCGAACAATAGTTTAGAGAAATAGAATATTATCAAATTTTTTAATACACTTACAAAATAAAGCGATTATCATTCTATCCGTCTATATCAGATATATTAGATGACTCTCGAAAAGAGATATGCGTGATTTACTTGAAAATTTTCAATCTTATACAAATTAGCTGAGAATGTCATCTAGTAAAGAACTTAATTGAATGTCCATTAAAATTATTCAATTTTAGTTCAAATATTATGAATACATTATGAGTTCAAAAACTATCTTCCAAAATGTAGTTTACGTTTTAACATTTATTTTAATTCAATGATGTTTAACAAATTGTTACATTCGGCATATTTACGAGCTCGAACAACAGTGAATAAATTCACGACACAGTAGAGAGCAGATGCCTTTTTTTTGTTCTTTGTATCATTTACTTCCACGTTCATCTTTCTTTTTTACAATTATAAGCAAATAATTTAACCATAACTAATCGTATTTTATACACACGATATACGTTCAAGCGTTAACTATCTGTCTCGGATCAGCGTAACAAAAAATGAAGTGAACAGAACACGAATAAAGTAAACTATCCATCATTTTAGGCAATAAAATATATTCTTAACGAAAGACACTACGTAGATCAAAGTTTTTGTGAAAATGAAGACGATGTAAGTTGATACAGGAATTTTTCTCATATAGATGAAAATAAGGTTAAAAGATGGTAACGATAGGAATTTTGATTAAAATACAATACAGAACTTAATTATGAACAGACCGTTCAATAGATGAACTATTAACAATGCAAACGTTCTGAAGTGAAAAATGGAAATGGGAGATTTATTACTTTTCATCACGAAAACTCTTCTTGCCACATTGTGTTCTTTCTATCGAGTCAGCCACCCAGTCTCAGTAATGCCTGATCGCTGGCCAATCAATAGATGTTTGAAATGCGCAAATGAACGATTTGATGTTGTTTTTCTTACGTGTACTTTCATTATTCTGTTGATTAGTCCAGAAATATGAGTATATTTTCATATACTTGATCATTTTTCGTTTATGAGATAATTAATAGTCAGGTGATGCATAACAATGCATTGTACAGCATATGTAGTGTATATATAGTAAAAAAAATGTTTTTTTAGAGAAAATTAATCTCTAATTCACAGTGCGTTGCTTAATCGATGAATACGTGATATGACACCTCCACATTCGTTACTATGCAATCTAAAGAACGCAAACATCGTTTACTTTAGAGAGTTTTTGTCATGTTCTAATTTTCTAGCTCAGCGGCACCCAATCGATTTAACAATCTTTACTAAGCACCGTTATCCTCTATTTTGTAACCCTTTATGAAGTTAACAATTCTTTCAGTGGTAAAAAAAAGCCATATTGAATGAATTAAGCGTGTGTTGACAAGTATATGTTCAACTTTTCACATTCATGACTTTGTTGTCGAAAAATGCGTATTATGACAGGCAGGTTTTAAACCTGGAATAAGACATAATAGGGCGGTTGTTTGGAGGAAGTTTTAAATCCGGTTCTTATGGTTTACTTAGTAAAGTGGATTTTCAGCGATAAATTACCGATTTGTGAATTCAGTTCATCTCTCAGATTTCTAACAAAATCGATCATTCGACCTTTTTTCTGTTTAGACTTGATGAGTCCGAGTAGTGAATTAGATCTCTTTTTCAAATCACTATGATCTACAATTGCTGTCCTGTTTTTCAGATATGTTACAGAACTGTATTTAGATAATGAAAGGAGTCTTTCGTTTAGATTATATTATCCAAATGCATCTCTTGTCTTGAAATCAGTTACGTAGGTCAAATTTAATAATATCAAGAAAAAATTCAAGAATTTAATTATGAAGTTGTTCGCAGTGATCCTCCATATTTGTCGGATTCTTGTGAGCCATTATCTTCTTACGATTTAAACATGGTTTGAAATTATTGATGGTTAACTTAACATGTGTTGAAAATGACAGACCTGTGTTACTCACAGTGTCCATCACCTACACAATGTCTGTCTCATCAGTGGTATTAATCAGCAAAAGAAATCAGTTACAAAATTTATAGAAAAAAGAATACTTATGAGGAATACAGATATTTTACAAACAGATGTATTATCAAGCACAACATCGAATGATGATAAGTATAAATAGCTTTAAACTTAACCAGGATTCTTCTTTATGAATACACAGCAGTATTCTTTCTAGATGATTGAACACTTTGTACGATAAATCCGTAAAATCCATAAAATAATTTGTTGCATGAGAATTCCATGATCTTAGTTCAATATTGGAAATTTTTTTAATGGAAACTGATATAGAACTACATTGCATTTTGAAGTAATATAGAATTGTCCTAATTCTTATATTTCAAGAAAATATTAGCGTTTGAAGTTTATGCTAATTCAATCCATTAGATTCTTATGATCTTTAATAAGATAAAAAGTATTGAAGCCTCAGATACGAATAAGATTTAGAAAAATATTCGCTGGACTCCATTTTACTTATATGAACAGTATCAAATTTGTCTGACATGATGTATAGACGTTAGTAATCACACCCTTCAAAATATATTTCGAAACGAAAATAAAATTTCTAACATTTTTTTATACTCTGTCTGTCTTCAGTCTATTTGTCAAGAAGACGTGATATATATTGTTGAAAATTATTATCATTCAAAAAGTTTTTGATCAATATATCGATATGGACATATATTTATTTTAAAAAGTCGCACGACTAGAAGGCAGATTTTAGTATCAAGAAGCCAGTTTCTGAGTTTGTTTTTAGTCCTCTTTTGTGAATTGCGTTAATTTTTCTTATACATAGTTTCTTATAGTTATCACAGACTTCTTGAAAATCATAACTATTTCTCATTCAAGATGGATTTTCCACCGTAAATTCAATCAAAAGTAGGTCGTCGAGATAAAGACAGATTTAGTGGGTACTTGTATCTGCTTTCAGAATGCAGAGTAAATGCCTCTTTAGGTGAATTCTTAGATATTTTCAAGAAGGTTTTTCAGTCTTCTTAAAGGCACACGATATTTTAGAAGACCTCACAATTTGCAGCACTGTGAGTCAAGTTTTATGAAAAACTACAGCGTCATGTAGAGCGGAGTATCTTTCTTAAAATGAGACGTTGTACAGATTAGTGCGACATTTATTCGTCAAGTTATGAATGATTTACTGCATGTTCCTAAACTATCTTGAGTAAGTAGTTATTAACGAATTTTAACGAGAAAAGAAAACGGTATCGAATGTAGATAGTCGATTTTTAAATAAGACTCTAATTTTTTCCAAATCTCAGTTTTTGTGAAAGCTATTCAAGAATTTCCACTATTTTTAACTTTTAACCTCGATAAAAAAACTTAAAACAAGCTAAAAGTCAAGAGTTCATTTTCTACATTCGATGAGAGTGAGCTTTACTTTGATTAAAAACCGTGTAATGGAAATTTGTTTCTTGTAATACGAGGTATGTTTTTGCCTCTTGTTTTCTCGAATTTCAAGAATGGTAGTGAACCGAAAAATTTATTTTGTAAGCATTCTTTGACATGTTTGCTGAAATTTTCGTAAAATCAGATGTAAAAATTTCTCTTGTTTTAGAAATCTTCTTTAAGAAATAAAAAAAAGTGAAAAATTTCTCTTAGTTGAAGAGAAAACAATCTGAACAAAATCCAAATGATTACTGTGTGTCATACACTAAACTACAGAGAATATAACAGAGTTATCGAAGATAGAAACAGGTTTTTGATTGTGTTGCAGTTACAAATGACATGAATTCATTCGAATCACTTTCTCTTTTAAGGTTAGCTACATTGTCTTGTATCAATTGTTACACTTTCTCTTTTTATGCCTGTTTTATTCTGGAACAGAACTAAATCTACATAAATCTTATTAATCTAAACTTTGCTCGGTGTTAAGACACAACGATCATCAGTTAAACGTTATACCAAAACACCTTATCATGTTCTTTAATCTGTTTTCTTAGCTGTTGTTGTAATAATAATGTCGTGTATGACGTGAGTAATTTAATCTGACTTTTTGTTGAATTAACAGTTTAAATTTTTCTTCTGTTACCGTTTTTTTTTGTATGTGATGAGGACAACTAAAATAACTTCTGATATTCTTTGAATCCCGAGTAATTATAAAAAGACTAGACGTATTTCCTTGAAACTCAGTCATTTATCTTCAGTTTTAAATTTAGTATATCGTCTTCTACAGTCTAAATATAGTTAAGTCAAATATATTCTTTCCAAAGATATTTTTTCCTCCTTTTTTTAAATAAAAAGCTTGTTGACTCTATTCCATGTAGTAAAGGAATCGTATGTGTGTGCATGTGTGTATATGTACTTGACATCGTCGATTTTTCTATTTCTTTATATATTAATTTTTCTATATAAAAGACTATAATTTATATTAAAAACGAAAAGTAAGCCACGTGTATTTTACAACATGTTCAGAACGTTAAGTATTGTCTTTTAATCTGAGATGTAATTTCCTTCTAGCTTAAAATAGGTGTCCATGATGATATTGATCATTATTTGCTCAATTTCACTGGACAACTATACTTTGTTCGTCATATTAACATAATCGAGATCAATTTTTAACATTTCAATGCTTCTTTTTCTCTTGTGTTTCTTTATGAAAATGAATAGGTTGTAAGATATGTATGTGTGCAAAAGTATCTTATTTTTGACAAAAGAAAAACAATTGTTACACGCTAGAATGTCCTTTAGGATATGCTATAAAGAGAGATACAATAAATGATTCTGATTTTTATTTTTTTAACACTAGAAAAAAGCTTTTATCATCCAATTACATTATAACTGATACCGGAGAACCCTAAAGGAGAAGAAAAAATTTAAGCAATAGAAAATAGTCGATTTCTCTTTTACTAACTGTCTACTTCTCTCCATCAATTGTCAAGAATGAATTTCGATTTTGAGGTTAAAAAGTATGGAAGTTTTTCATTTATACAAGAAATTATTTTTATGAGAAAAAAAAAAAGAGTTTTAAAGGTCATTTGTTTTTTTTTCTCAGATTTTTCTAGTATCGTTAAGAAATTCCTTCTCACATTATTAAACTAATTTTTCTCTCATCATAATTGCGTAAAGAAATTGATTTGCAATTATGTAATCAAACTTTTAGCCTATTCATAAATTTATTCAAAACACATTTGTATAGACATTAATAGACGAATTAGTTCCCTTGATTTTTAGTGTTATACGTATTATGTAGTATATTGAACAATTTTTTTCTTTTTTGTTGTAAATATTCACCATCATTTCTTATTTATAAAGAACTTTTTTTTTTTTTATCAATTATTATTTTCATAAATACGTATATATATATATATTTTATTACGTGACAAAAATTATTTGATGTTGATGATGGTGAACACGAAGAAGAAAAGTAAATAGACTTTCTCTATTCGCTGTGTGACGTGACGCATAGGTATATATATATATACGATCTTTAGCCAATATTACTCTGGAAACGTGCTTGTGTAGTCTATATAATAAAAAACGTTTGTGTTGTATACTTCGGCACAACACTCATTTATACACATTCGTGTCAGAAGTTCTCTCTCTCTCTGTCTCTCTCTCTCTCTTGTTATATTCAATACCATATAAAATGTTGAAATGTATACATATGAGATACCCCAAACAATAAATTTTACATGAGAAGCAAAATAATAAATAACTGAGTATGATATAATTTAATTTAAAAAGTAAAAGTGGAACTGATCATACGAACCGAACTTCGGTATTGAAGAGAAAGAATCTTTCGTTCAGTATAAAGTTCTCGAGTTGACTTAGATTGAATTAAAAACCTACATTTTTCATAATGATGTTGGAAGGGCAAGTTCAAACAAGACGATCAGTTTTCTTAATTTCTCTATTCGTAAGACTGACTATTGTTTTTACATCTTGTTGATTACTTGAAAAAAACACAAATTCGCATATACATAGAAAAATTTTGATGTGATACTACCACTTATAGTCGAAGTATTTTTTTTTAATTCATCGTAAGTAGTCTCGTAAACTGATTTTGCTTTCTTAAAGAGAGAAATTTTCGAATCAGATAAGCAAGATTAACATAGTTTGTAGTCCTACGTTACACATTTAAAAGGTCTGAAATATGTTTACTCGAAAAAGAGCAAAAATATAAAATAATGATTGTGTATACAGTTAGATCTGTTTGTAAACATGTACCTACTGTGAATCATTTTCCCCCTCACCCTCTTCTCTTCTTTTGCTCATTTTCTGCTTGATTTTACGTAAGTCAATATTTAACAGCCTCCTTGTTCTCTATTGCCTTGAGAGTTGTTCATTTTTTTCTTTTGCTTTGTATGTGTGTGTGTGCGCGTTTGAGAGAGAGGGAGAGAGAGGGCGAGAGAGAGGGAAAGAGCGAGAGAGAGAGAGAGAGAGAGAGAGAGAGAGAGAGAGAGAGAGAGAGGGAGAGAGTCAAGGTGTGTCGTTGTACAAGTTAGTTGGCAAATTAGAAGATTTTTTGTGTATGCAGTCTGTCGCATTATATTTGTTCAAAATGATTATCGCGTTTTTATTATTACATGTCATCGAATCAAGGTGTACTCATAACAGGGATGATGAAATTCTAAAGTTACCGTTCTAGATTGTAAAATGTTTTTATCATGTTCCTATCAAAATTATTATTATTCATGAGTAACACAATTAAAATGCCTCATGGTTGTTTCAAATATTTATCACCATCGTCTACATCATTAAATGTTTACATTAAGCCGGGTGCTAAAAATAATTCTATACGTCAGTTAAATAATGATACAGATGAATTAGAAATTCAGATAAGTGCCGATGCTAAACAAGGTGAAGCGAATGAAGAACTAATCTCTTATTTAAAATCGATATTAAATGTACGTTCAAATCAAATTAGTTTAGTTCATGGACATAAACAACGGAAGAAAATTATACGTATTGATGATATAACTACCACAGAGGAAAATGATAAGAACCGAACAAGTGTAAACGAATTATATGAACGAATTCAATCAGAGATAAAATGATAATAAGTATTGAAAATATATTATCTAGTCTTTTTTTGTTTTTTTCATCGAGAAACCATAAAGTTTGATTTATTGTTTGTTTGCGTTACTGACTATTGTCATTCATGTAATATTATGAAACTTCATGTAAAAGAAAACAATATTTTTTCTTTTTCTCTTTTGTCAGATAATGAATATTTCTTAGAACTCGTCATGTGATAACTGCTATCATATATGTCTTCATTCAATAATATCTAAGAAGTTAAATACACAGAATATGTGCATCTCTTATCTATCCGTAGTTTTAAACTTTATATAATTGTTCATTGTGTTTTAGATGAACAGACTCTTTCATCTTTTTTCTTAAAAATTTAATGAACATATGTGATTTTTAAAACGTAACGAAAAAAAAATATGTCTGTTGTTGTGCCAATACCATTTGATCGATCAACAAAATATCTTAATCATCGACATCATCACTCACAAAATGTACCACCATGGAAAAAACATGATGTATCACAAAAACAGCAACGAAACATGCCATTATCGTTACATTCATCTAGACTAAAATCGTCTCATCTTCTCTCACGGAGTACTGAACAATTTATGCACAATCATTTAAATGATACAAATAATCATGTTTCATTACTTAAACCGAGTGTTCCATCATCAGTGTCACGTATGTCCAAAGCCACATCAGTGACTATGATGGACGAACAAAAATTAACAAATGGTAATGAAGATGAAGTACCATCAAATATTGTTAACGTAATGAAACAACGTTTTGAATTGTTAACTTCAAATCGGTACACGACTGCGGCAATTAAATATCGTTCATTAAGTAAAAATATAACATCAGATTCACACGAAAATTTATTTTTAACAAATTCAGCCATTCCAAAAGTTATACCACAACAAATGCTTCAATCAGTGCCATCTTTAATACCTCAAGTACCATTGTTACCATCTACACTATCTATTGTTGTTACTAAAACACCTTCACCATTAAAAAATATGGCACGATTATCACGAAGTCAAGATAATCTAACTGCTAATCAACATAGTACAACGTATATAGGAGGACACATAGTTACTGCTGAACAATTATCATCATTTTTAACACCAAAAAATGATGTTATCATTGTTGATACAACAGCAACAAATTTAACTGACAATCATACATTACAATCCACACATAAAACATCATCTGTTCGTCATTCATACACTGAATTGCATGTTGATGAGGCACCAAAAGCCGGTACTGTTGAACAAGTTAAAAATATGTTTGAACGTCAAATTCGAATGAGTCGATATGATACTGATAAATTAACAGCGTTAATGATTAATAATACGAATAATAATAATAACAGTAATTCACGATCGAATAATATTCCTAGTTATCGAGAAATATCTAGTCCACGTAGTCGTAGTTTGTCACCCTATAATAATGATCCTTTAAGACAAAAACGAACAATGTCAGTACCGCCACAATCATCGTTGAAAGAACACCAGACACAATTATATTATCCTGATCTCGTCACATCTCATACACCGCCACTGTCTGGCACACCGCCTACGACTACAACAGAGCAAAACTATTCAGACAGATTGATGTCGACTACAGATAATATTAGAACGATGACATTAAAAGATAATAGTACCGATCAGAATCTAAGAATGGTAAGTTAAATTCTTCAGATCAATCAAATCAACGTAATAGTGAAAATAACGTCGAATAATGATCTGTTTTAGAATTCTACTCATCGGCCACCATTACCTTCCTATAAAGTATCATCAACGGAAACAGTATCAACATTAAAATCATCACAAATAGAGGAAAAACAATTAGACAATTTCACAAAATCAAATCTTTTATTAACTTCCACTGTCGTACCTATTCCAATAATACATGATAATAATAATACTAACGCTTCTCAAGTAACGTCAGATATTATTGATTCAAAACCAATCGATTTTAAAAGTCACTTAGCATTATTTAATCGAAATTGTCCAAATGATAATTTACTAGTCGCATCAGTAACAACAAATACAACCGTATCTCAATTGACAACTTTACCTCCTGTAGCTAAAAAATCATTATCAATTGTGCCATCATTAAAATCAAATCTCACTTTGAATCATCATCATCATCATCATCATCATCATATGCGTACAAATGAAATATATTCAAATGATGATTTCGTCGATAATTCAACAGAATTAAATGTATCAACATCTCGAACAAATCTCTTAATATCAACAAATGAAACAAAATCTGATGATATTAAAAATTCAACAGCAGTTCATCGTACAAAAGGTGTAACATTTTTTGGCGGTTCAAAAGTTGATAGTAAAGAAACAACAATATTAGTAAAGTCAAATGATAATAAATCATTGACATCTTTCACAAATGCTCTTGTAGAATCAATCCCAATACAAGTCATTGGCGGTAATGTCAAATTAGATAAATCTTCAATATTCTCTGGTCTTAAAAAAGTAAGCAACTAATTAAAAAATTGACATTAACGTAGTCACACACCTTGGTTTTCTTTTTTTATTCTAGGATGTTCGTGTTCAGTTTATTGAAGACATTGCTACATTTGAATATCCATCGTACGAATTTTTAATGGCTGAATATGGTTTAACAGACGATGATATCGATTCGGGACAACATTCATCATTAATAAATGGAGATAATAAAAATGAATTAATAAATATGATAAATGAAAATGAAAAAATGAGTGAAAATGGTGATGATGTTGATGATGATGAATTAGAACATTTGGCACAAATTAATGCCAAATTTAATTTAAATAATCTTGTAGAAAAACCTGTTAAATCAAAAGGTGCGTAATATAATAGCTTTGATCTATGTTTCTTTTTTTAAACTAATTTTTTTATTTTAGGTAGTCTTCATACATTTCGTCCGACACATGTAGAACCATATGAACTTGGTAGCCAACATAATAATAATAATAACAATATTATATCAATATTATCTCAGTCGAATTCGTTTTCAAATTCAGATAATAATTCTAACACTAAATCGACATTACCCACGTCCTATTCCATAATGGCAAGACAAAATTTATTTACATCCAATACAAAACCATCTAATTTTTCATCAACTATATCTTCGACGAATAATTCACTAAAACAAAATGATTCTAGTATACAATGGAGTTCAATGTCGTCCAATACAGATTTACTTTTCTAGACTAACTATTTCTCTCTCTCTCTCTCTCTATATATATATATACATATATGTGAGGTGCTTTCTGTTTATTTTGAATACAATTGTTATTGCGAGCGATATCTCATTTTTCTTTTATATTTGTGAATGTACTTTATTGGTGCAAAATTAATAATGTCATTAAAATTGAATTTGAATTACAAGTGAAGAATTGAAATCGTTGACTTCTTTAGTTGCTTTATAACGAGTAGAGCACAATTTCTCTCGTTAATTGATAACAAAACTTTTCCTGTCTTTAAATGTGTGTGTATGTGTGTTTGTGTGTGTATATGTAAAGACATTTTTCTTTTTTAATTTTTGTTATATGTTGAGAAATAATTTAAAAAAACAATCTTTCACACATTCTATCTACAATAAATTAACCAAATACATTTCTAAAAAATACATAAGGTTTATTTATCTGTTGTTGTTTTTCTCTAGTTTTAGAAGAAAATATCTAATTTTTGGAAAAGAGTTTTAAGTCGACTTAACAGAAAAAAGAAAACAGCATAACAGTTAGTAATTTTCGTGTAGTAAATCACTAGGCTGCTTCAAAATAAGCTTAAAACGCAACAAGGTGGAATAATTCATTTATTATGAAAGAGTAACGCTCTTTTCAACTGTCTTATTCTCTTTGTTTTTAGATCAAGCATCTCGAGGCTTGTTAATGGATTAATATATTTACATACACGCTTACATATCATAAAATTTTACATTACTAACTTTAAATCGTGGTTGTTTCAACGAGTGAATAGTCAAGTTCAACTAGGTTGTTAGTTAGTACGCATTGAAGTAACTGTTTATTATTATATTATTAATATTGTCTATATCATCAATTATTGTCAATTGGTTGATCCTCAATCAAAATAGATTTTAATTACAACGTCAAATTGGTCCTGGTAATCCATTTTCTTCTTAAAAATGGTTTGGGTTTCATCACAAATAGTCTCATATTGAATAGGAAATATTGAAATGTTACTATAAACACTTGAGTATGTAACAGAGAAACAGTCACCATCAAGTATTGGATCATATTCATAATATGATCACAAGTTGGACAAAACACTTTATGCTACAAATACTATGTTGAAATAGGACGATTCAATTTAACTAAAATCAATGGACAATAATTTTCTGCCTAATTGTTATAGCACATACAGATATTGATGCCGGTTTTTCAATCAAGTGTTTTATGTTCTCTACAAGATGTGATTGAAGAGCCAAATATTGTTGACACATCAACAAGTAAAGATTGAGATTTTCCTTTTGAATTAGATAAAAAAATAATGAATCTGGAGAAAAGCTGGGTCAAACTATTTATTTACAAAAAATTTTGTAAAACTAGAAAAAAAAAATACAACACATTTTACACTAACATTTTTATCGTTCATATATAGTAAGACATCCTTTTTTAGTGTTAAGAGTAAAGATTTTATTATACATCCAACAAGGCATTTTGAAAACACTTTTATTAGTTGATCATCCACTATTATGTATGTATAGATCACTTATCACATCTCTTTCAGAACTTAAGATAAAACAAATAACATCTTGGTCTTACGAAAGTATCTTCTGGTGACAAATCGTTTTTTCCCATGAAACACAGTTATTCATGATTATGATCTGTCGCGATTGTCCAACTACATATGTGGACTGAACTGAATGAGAGGAAAGTTTGGATCAAGATATACGAGTTACGAGGTGAGGTGCCTGAAATGCGAAAATAGAGCAAGATTTTGTTTTCTCCGTTTATTTATACAGGGTTGGATAGAGCATATCGAGCTGAGTAAGAAAAAGTGGTTTTTAATTTTTAAGAATTTTGTAGAAAGAAAAATTGAAAAGATTCGAAGGATCTAATATTTTGGAAAATTCTTTAGTTTCAAAATAATTCACATGATTTTCTTTTTCGTTCTTCTAACTTTTCAAAAGCATTTTCTCAGATTCAGCATCAAAAACTGAGTAAAAGAATGATGCTTGATCGAAGTTGAAGTCAAAGGTTCATAAACAATTTTGCAAACTTAGCTAGTTTTTTGTGTAAAGAGATGAAGCCGGTGTTTTTACTTCATTAGAACCGTCATTAAATGAGCCTTAAAAGTATACATCGTTTTTCTTTTCGATTTTTATCATTCTCATACTCAGTTTTTGATGCTGAATCTGAGAAAATGCTTTCGAAAGATTACAAAAATGAAAAGAATATGAATTATTTTGAAACTGAAGAGTTTTCCAAAATTTTAGATCCTTCGAATCTTTTAAATTTTTTAGATAGAAAAAATTTAAAAAAATTAAAAACCACTTTTTTTTTGCAAAAATTTCTCTCTCGTGCAGTTTGAAAACTTCTCCACATATGTAGCTCGGCCAGTTCTACAATCTCTTCAATCGAAAATGTGAAATAGATCTCGAGAGAAATTCGATTTATATAGAGCAATACTTGGAACACCTTATAATAGCATCAGACATTCGATTCGTGATAAGCATTAAAAATAATCATGAATAACTGTGTTTTATGGGAAAAGCGTTTTATCAGCTATTCCTTCATTAGTCGCCAAAATTATAGTCTTCATACGAGTTACCTATTTTGGTATAGTGTATTTACTTTCCTTACATTTTTGTTTTCTGTACACAGTTCTGGTATTTAAATGCAAGATAAATTCACTTTTGAAGATCGAGTTAATGTCTCTCATTTTTATACATATTTTTGTAAACATACTTGAATTAGATATTTCTCAAGACTTATTCCTTATTTTATAGTTACTTTTTCATCTAACAGTTGTATTAAACATATACCACTATCTATTTCAAAACAGAATGGAGTCGAACACATTCTAAATAGCTTTTAATTGAAAAGAAGTAGAAGCATGTAGTTTGATAGAAGAAAACGTACTTTTGTGAGCAAAGAAAATTTCAAAATCCTTTTCGAAGGTATGATTTCGAAAGAATCTTTGTAAAACTAGTCTATTTTTTCAAAAATTAAAATGACTATATAGTAGCCTTTTTTCCATCATCGAAAGATCCTTTTCAAAAGGCAGTCAAGCTGGAGCTTTAGTTTCAGTAGTTCGGGTGTGATATAAGGTTTGCTTGGAGCCCTATAAGTAATACCCGGTGGCATGAAGTAACCTTCAAGTCGCATGGGACATAGGTAATCACTCACACTGAATCTGATGGCAATGTTTACTTTTGAAAAAATACTTGAAAACCAGGTCAAAATCGAGTTTTGCAAAAATTAGGGTTTCAAGGCTGGTTTCATCTAAGATTGAAAATTTCCTGAATCACTCTAAATACATCAGAACGAGTTGAAAACTTCAGAATGAACTATTTATACTGTTCTTTATCACATTCATAAGAAATTTACAAAAAGTTTTTAGAGAATCCTATTAGTTTTGGGATAGAATTTATAGAAAACTGTCGAGCAAAATCATGATATTTCAATGTTTTGATTGTATTATCAGGTTTACCAGACACTTCTACTTCTTTTTGTTTAAAAGCTATTTAGAATACAATCAACTCCATTCTATTTTGAAATAGATAGTAGTGCGAAGATGGTTTACATCAAAATTGATTGGAGTTGTTCTTCTTTTTCTCCCATGATCCATGAAAAGTTTATGAAGTTTATCAATCATTTCTCTACACATAAAAAAAATCTAATAAAGAAATGTTGAACGTGTAAGTAATGGAACGATCTTTGAAAAATTCGTTTCAGATTATCAAAATTGGAAATATTCGTTTTTTTTATCTAAGAAGATAGCTCAATGTGTCTTCTAGAGAGAGAATGAAAGTCATCTGAAGTCTTCATCTATCAGCAGGGTTTAGATGTAGCTTGACATATGACCTCATAAATAAGGTTAGAGCAAACGATATTATATTTTTTAAAAACTAATCTTCAGCACAATAATACCATATATACCTGGAAAAATTTAAACCTGATGTTAATACTTACATAAAATGTTTTTAAAAATATAAAATTCCGTAATTGATAATCCTTATTGTACTACGACTTATTGTTTCCTACGACCTATTTAAAAAATAGTAGATAACCTTGACGCACTTTTACCATGTGTATTTTATTCTTTTATCCTTTTCTTTTATTTTCTTTGTAGATTTTTTTTCTTATCAAAAAGAACTATGAGCATTTGTTTTAGCACACTTACATCATTTATCAGCCACCCATACATACCACCCATACCGTCATACGTACATAGTGCGCTATCCGTCTTCTTTTTTTTTTCTACTGGATAGAACAAGTATATGTTTAGAAATTCTTGGATAATCGATACATGATAAATTAATTTTCACATTTTATTTAGAAAATAAAGAATGAAGCCAGAAGGCGGTAACATACAAACTGGTAATATGTATGGTAACGGTATTGACATAGATGGTTGTAATAACTCTGATAATGGTCAACTAGATATCACCTTAAGAAGCCCAGTATCTCCAAAAGGCTCGTGTTCACTTCAATCACATCAATATGTACGTCTAACAGATCAAATTCGAAAACGAATATCAAATAATGAGCGTTGGTGTTCATTAGAATTTTTTCCACCGCGTACACCCTCGGGTGCTGCTAATCTCATCGGATGGTAAGTAAAACAAATTAACTACTAAACATATTTGTTACATATTTGAGAAATGGTGCCAACTGAATCTCATGTCCCTAAACTATTCTAAATACGCGTGGATTCACTTCACAAATTCATATCAATTTGATCACAAATTCAGACTATTCATGGTCGGTTACATTGTACGCAACAAGTTTTGGATCAAGATATTCTAGAAAAAATTTCCTCCATTGTTTTGCAAAAGCATTTGTTTACGAAGTTCCTAGAGGAGACCAAGGGCTGAACGAGACTAAGAAATTTTTCTAGGGTACCCCGATTCAAACTTATTCCATACAAGGTAACCGACTATGAAGAGTCTGAATTTGCAATCAGTTTTAACCGAATACGTTTTTGTGAAACTCCTCCTGTCTTACAAAGTAGAGGAAGTTTTAGTTTATACTCAAAAACCAGGCGAATACTAGTTATTTTGATCCCCTCCTCCCCCTGCTTACACGCACTTAAAAAAAGTACCCTTACACGATCTTAAAATGGCCTTTACGCGATCTGAAAAAGACTTTACGCCATCTGAAACAGACCTTTACGCGATCTTAAACTGTGCTTTACACGGCTTAAAGTGACCATTACGCCATCTTGAGGTTATGCACATCTTTTAGAGACATTGAGTTGTAATTAGATGTGTATGTACACCATCTGAAGTCTGGCTTTACATGATTTTACAGTGCCTTTACGCGATGTTATATCGTCTGTATTTACAAGCCTTTGGATTTTTTGTGCTTACCTTTGTTACGAGATGTTTCTTGAGCATAAAATAAACTTTCAAGTTCAAGATGATTTTAGTTTTGATCGTATGGCTATTGGACAACCACTATTTTGTGATATTACTTGGCATCCAGCAGGTGATCCAGCGGGAGATAAAGAGACAAGTTCAATGATGATTGCTAATACAATGTTAAATTATTGTGGTATTGATACAATGCTTCATATCACATGTTATGGTGCGCGAAAAGAATCCATGATGGAATATTTAAAAAAAGCAAAAGATTTTGGTATAAGAAATATATTGGCATTACGTGGAGGTAGGTAGGATTTCTAAGAGATAAACAACACTTTATGTTTGCATCATTTTTTTTAAAATTTTTTATAGATCCTCCTCTCGGTGAAGAATGGGATCCGAAAAAGACAGATTTTCGTTACGGTGTTGATTTAGTTAAATTTATTCGTCAACATTTTCAAGATTATTTTGTCATTTGTGTAGCTGGTAAGGACGATTCATTTCAAAATTTAACGAAATAAAACTGATTATTTTTTAAATGACATTTTAAACGAAAGAAGATAAAGATTTGGGATTTTCGCGAATCGAAAGTGTCGCTTTATATTTGTCAACAAGGTGAATAAAGAAGGTGTAAGCACTCTTAAAATGATCTCAAAACTTCAGAGTGTACAGGCTGTAGACTATTCTATATTCAACTGATAAAAAATCTGTAAAAACATTTTAGAAAAACTTGTGATTTTCTGAATAGGTTTCGTGAATAGTTTTCAATAAAACAAAGTCATTTTCAAATTTGGATCTTATAATCACGTTTAACGGAAAAACTTCACGATATCAGAAAATTTTGCAATCATTTTAATGGATTTTGAATGAGGTATGAGCTTTTCAAAATTGAACCAAAACTCTACGTGAAAAGATGTCTTAAGATCTCCTCTTTTCATGCACCAAAATTCTAAGTCTTTATCTTCTTTCGTTTAAAACATTATTCAAAAATAATCAATCTATTTAACTTTAACGTGGATAGTATTCTGCACGAATTGTTCTATCGACTTTGGAGTATCATACGTTTTCTTAATCGCTATAGGTTATCCACAAGGGCATCCAGAAGGCTCCTATGATGATGATTTACGTTATTTAAAAGAAAAAGTAGAGTGTGGTGCCGATTTTGTTATTACACAATTATTTTTTAAGGCTGAAACATTTCTAAAATTTGAAGCTGATTGTCGTGCTATTGGTATTAAGTGTCCAATTATACCCGGCATATTTCCAATACAGGTTAGTTTTCAAGATTTTCTCTATTTTGTCAATACATATCTCATTATTTTAGGGTTATTCAAGTTTACGTAATATTGTTCGACTAGCAAAATTAGATGTACCAAAAGAAATTGTCGAATGTATGGAACCGATTAAAGATAATGATGAAGCAATAAGAAATTTTGGTGTACACGCATGTTTACAATTATGTACATCATTATTAGACTCTGGTATTGTCAATGGTCTACATTTTTATACGTTAAATCGTGAATATGCCACAATACAAGTGTTGAAACAGCTTGGTTTATGGATGGAAGAACCACCATTAAGAGCATTACCATGGTTCGTCAGTTTTCTTTCGTACTTGGAAGATCATATGCTTTTTTTTAGTATTTCTACAAAATATTTAACGTTTTGCTTGTTTAACATTCGTATTATCATAAGTTAAAATTGTTTATTGCTTTTGTTTAGGAAAAAGACGACAGCAAATTATACACGTTCAAAAGAAAATGTACGTCCGATATTTTGGAGTATTCGACCAAAATCTTATGTTCATCGAACATCAAATTGGAATGAGTTTCCCAACGGACGTTGGGGACTTTCATCGGCACCGAGTTTTGGTGTTATGACTGATTATCATTTATTCTACTTAAAAATTGATGCAACAAAAGATGAACTACTTGAAGAATGGGGCCGAGAATTGACGAGGTAAGTTTATATTCGGGTGTAAGAGAGTCAGTTTGAATATAATCATTTTTGATTTCAGTGAACAAGATGTTTGGAAAATGTTTGCTTGTTACATTGGCGGTGAAAAAAATCAAAATAATAAAATAGTTCGTATAACTCAATATATCTTGTTAATTTATATACTTTTTTTAAATTATACTTCTAGATAAAACACTTTCCATGGACAGATGAGGAGTTGTCATTAGAAACAAAATTAATTCAAAATAATCTTGTTGAATATAATCGTCGCGGTATTTTAACAATTAATTCTCAACCAGCCGTGAATGGATCACCGAGCACTGATCCTGTTGTTGGATGGGATAAGTTACAATAATGAAAGTTTATATATGAAAGTTTGCATCTGAGAATGTATTTATTTTAGGTCTGCCAAATGGATATGTGTATCAAAAAGTATGTAGATTAACGATTTAAACATTTGTAGATCCATATTGTGTCTCTGTTTTAGGCCTATTTGGAATTCTTTACCAGTGCGAAAAATATTCCTGCATTACGTGAAGTACTACGAAAATTTCCATCTGTAAATTATCATTTTGTTAATAAATCGGTATATACTCGTGATTGATTACCTTTTCTAATATTCAATGATATATATTTTTGACTTTATAAGGGCAATGATAATGAAGCGAATGCTGATGATGAACAACCGATTGCCGTGACATGGGGATGTTTTCCGGGAAAAGAAATTATTCAACCGACTGTTGTTGATTCAATTAGTTTTATGATTTGGAAAGTACGTTTGAGAAATGCGTACATTGAACTTTTGTTAACCTTTTTTCTATTTAGGATGAAGCTTTTGGTTTGTGGAATGAACGATGGGCTAAATTGTATGAACCAGAGACAAAATCACATGAAATAATTGAAACAGTGGCTAATAATTATTACTTAGTTAATCTAGTGGATAATGATTATGTTAAAGGATCGTGTCTATGGGCGGTACTTGACGCAATGTTTGAATATCAGAAAAGTGAAGAAAATTTGACATCATCTATTGTTAGTTAAGTGTATTGTAGTCGCAACAGATATATTGTTTTTCAATTATTAATCCACTAAAGCAAACCATTTTTCTCGGTATCTTTAGATTATTGTTATTATTTTTGTTGTTTTCATTCGTTTTTTTTACATCTGTTAAGTAGTCTTTCTGTTTTCAGTTCATGTTATTGGTCCGTTTTTGTACGTTTTATTGTGTTTATTAATTCATTAGAGGTTAACTGTTAATCATTCTTTATTTATCTACTCGATAATCAAAAAAGTGAAAATAAATATGTTGCTTTTGAAACATCAAACTTAACAGAAAGTAGTCAAATAAAAGGTTAGACGAAAAAATTAAAAAGATCGTACTATGAGGGATTTCGGAATAAGACCAAAAATCTGTCTTGCGCTGATTAGACTATTGACTATTTCTGATAGCCTCATCATCATGCGAAGCCTTGATCTATCTGAAGTATGACTCCTAAACACATATTAAATAAATACTTAGGTATGTAGAGAGAAAGAGAGAGAGAGAGAGAGCATCAAAAGTCAGTTTATTTGTTCAACTTAA
This sequence comes from Didymodactylos carnosus, assembly GCA_905250885.1. Lineage (NCBI taxonomy): Eukaryota > Metazoa > Rotifera > Eurotatoria > Philodinida > Philodinidae > Didymodactylos > Didymodactylos carnosus. Next base: position 51,935 of record CAJNOQ010000121.1, read on the forward strand.
ATTTAATAGGTCTTAAATAGAGGAATAAGTTTTCACTTGTGTGTTAACCAATATTACTCATTTGCTGATTTAAATGATTTTGAATAATTAAAATATCGACGACAAGCAAACACTTCGATATAACTTTTGTTCCTATGCTTGCTTAAAATTCGGTGGTGCTGACAATTTATTGATGTCGATTTTCAAAGTGAATAACTATATGTTCCAATGATAAAACTATTTTCTGGCTTTAATTTTGTTTCTCTTGAGGGGAAAAAGTCAATAAAAGAATGAATATTGCACCCTGGTATTACCAACTCATATCAACGTGAAGAAAAGAATAAATTTCAGTTAGAGTTGCTGAAAAGCGCTTTTTCGTATTCAGCACACTCGATAATCCCGAAGATTTTCTATTTTTGGCGAGGGGTACTGACAAAAGTTTAAGAAAAATTTTGAAACCAATATTATTTTCCCATAAAAACTTTTCCTCGCCAAAAATAGAAAATCTTTTGGGTTATCGAGTGTGCTAAATACAAAAAAGCACTCTTCCGCGACTCTCCATGGACTTTATTTTCCTGTCAATGAATAGAAATAGATGTCGCTTTTTGTTTAAGACATTCAAAATCAAAAGGAAATGAGTTATTCCCTTTAATTGATTGTTCATCCACTTTACTTTTCTAACAGAGATTGATTGAAACGATTGAGCATCTAGTTTATTTCTTCGAAACCGCAATGAAAAATGCTAAAGATAATTTCCACCCTTATTTCGAATTAAGAATTTTTTACCGGATCAAGAGTAGAAAAAAATCTCTCATTTTAGATTTTATTTTTTAAATGGACGATAATCCTGATAGTGATAAAGAAGCATCAGTAATACAATGTGTGTTACCAAAACCAGAAAGAAGTGTTGATTTACCGCGACCTCATAATAAGCAATCAAGATTTCTTGATGTTGATGACTCGAAAGCGGGTATGATAGGATTAAACACAGAAAAAATCAATACAATTATTCATGAACATTCCAAAAGTAAGATGTTGTTAAATGTAAATTGAATATGGCTTTAACTATATGGATTTTTCAGATTCAAAATTTTTCAAAAATCAACAACGTCGTGAAGAAGAAAATCGTCGTCGTATTGAGAGAAAACTGGAAACTCTAAAAAATTTTACACCATTTCAAATTGAGCAAGCAGAAAAATCTGTACGTAGTAGTAAAATATCATCTAATATCAGAATCTATGACTTTTGTCTTCTATTTTAAGGTGGATAAATTTTTATTTAATTTGGAAAAAACACGTGATTTAACGCGAATATTTGTACATATTGATATGGACGCTTTTTATGCTGCTGTTGAAATGGTTCGATTTTTGAAGTTTATTCTCGATCATTGTCTATCTTTCATTATTTTAGCGAGACGATCCATCGTTACGTGATAAGCCGATGGCCGTAGGAGGAGATGGAATGTTGGTAAGAAGAGACGTCATTTTTTTTCTATCGAATTAAAAAATCACTTTATTTTATTTAGTCAACATCAAATTATCTTGCACGTCAATTTGGAGTTCGCGCTGCAATGCCAGGCTTTATTGGACGTCAATTATGTCCCAATCTTGTCATTGTTCCGTGTAATTTTGAAAAATATCGAATTGACAGCAGAAAAATAATGTAAGTCAAATTGAAATTTATAAAAGTGTCTAACTAAAGTATTTTTTAGGTCAATTGTAAATGAATATGATTCAAATTTTGCTAGTGCAAGTATGGATGAAGCATACGCTGATATTACAGAGCATTTAAAAATGCGTTTAACTTTTTCGGATGAACAACGAACTTATCCTAAAGAAGTAAGTATCATTGCACATTAACCGTATGACATACTGTTCATTTTTTTATTTCAGCCGGATTCATCAGATGAATTTATTTGTTTTGGTTTGAATGCTGAAGAAACTGTTCGTGAATTAAGACATCGAATTTATTTGGCAACACGTTTAACTGCCAGTGCTGGTATGTACATACAACATTCAAATTAAGAGCAATATCATTTCATCTTTATTTTTAGGAATAGCTTGTAATTTAAGATTAGCAAAATTGTGTTCGGATATAAATAAACCAAATGGTCAATTTTTACTTCAGTCAGATGTTAATGTTATATTAAATTTTATTCGAATTTTACCAGTAAGAAAGATTAAAGGAATTGGTAAAGTGACAGCAATGCATTTAGAAGCATATGGAATTGAGACTGTTGCCAATATCTATGAAAAACGTGGTATTTTAAAATTGCTTGAATATTCAACTAGTTTTGAATTTTTGATGAGAGTTTGTTGTGGTTATGGGTCAACTGTCATTGAACATGATGATATACAAAAATCTGTTGGTCATGAAACGTAAGATTCTATTTCTATTCATCTTAAAATATTGTATCATCTTTTCTTTTTTGTAGAACGTTTACTGCAACAGATAATACATTAAAATTAATTCAGTTATGTCGTGATTTATCAAAAAAAGTTGTTGATGAACTTCTATCAGATAAAATTGTTTGTAAACGTGTAACATTAAAATTGAAAACAGCTGATTTTGAGATAATAACCCGATCAAAAACATTGTCGAATTATACTGATCAGTTGACATTAATTGAAAACGTTGCTATTCAACTATTTCAACAAGAAGTATCACATGATTTAGAATTACCAAAATTAAGATTAATGGGTAGAAGAATTCGTGTATTGTCTAATTTAAATAATAAACTAAAACTAAGTTGTTTACTTTTCTTTTTAAGGTGTACGAGTAGCTGATTTGAAATTTGTTGAAATAAAAAATGATCAAACTATTTTACAATATTTTCAAAAAAGACAATCGTTATCCATCGCATCAAATGAAAATGCGACATCACAAATTATTGATGAAAATGTGGCATCACAAATTATTGATGAAAATGAAGATGTTATTGAAGATGATGATGACGATGTTGATGATGTACAACTAGATGCAACTACGATATATATAGATAATGAAATAGTTGAAGTAAGAGATGAAGATGAATCAATAAGTACAACAATAAATTGTCCAGTTTGTCAAAAAGTGTTATGGGGAGACAATGAAAAATTGAATAAACATATTGATCTGTGTTTAAATGGCACAATTGTTCAAACAACAATCAAAGAACAAAATGAACAACATCATCAAGAAAAAGCAGCATCAAAATCAAACAAAAGGTATATACATAATTTGAGAATTATCATTTGTATTTATTTGAAAATTTTCTCTCTACGTATATTTTATTTTCATTTCATTTTGTCTTCTTTAAATATTTCGCTTTTAGTCATTACTATTTTTCTTATTTCTTTTCTAGATATCGATCACCTAGTGGAAAAACAAAAAGTTCAGTGAAAAAAAGTTTGAAAACAACAACATCACCATTATCAACAGGAAGAAAAAATTTGACTCTAGCAATCAGTGACTATTTTCCTACGATAGAAACAAAAAAGTGAATAGTCTTGCTTATATTTTTTTGTACTTAGTAATGATAATATTTCAGATATTTTTATTGTGAAGGCGTATGTACATAGAAATCGAAGAATTTTGTATTTCTGAATTAAAAACATTGGGAACATTGAAGGATAAATTCACATATCAAAAGGAAATTTTTGCTTGAAAATAATAAACAACACAGTGATAACGTGCCATAGATAAGTAGCACACATATCAATGAATTGAAAACATTTTTATCTTTTATTTACTGTAAAAATGTTTTCAGAATAGCTCTGGAATGTTCACATTAAAAAAACATTTTCTTACGGGATAATATCATCTTATACCGAGTAAGCAGAAAATTTTATTTCATGAAATTGTTATCTCGTTATATAACTCTCTATTATCGTCTATACATAAAATGACGCTCAAAAGTTTGAAGCACTTCGCTTTTATAATTTTTTTTTTCCAATATTATGATTGAGGAACATTCATAGAGTGATACGAGTAGCAGAAACGTCAAGAGATCATGAAAGTTGTATACGATTATCTTTTTGAAATTTTGAAAACCAGTTTTTATTTGTATGCTGGAACAAAAATTTGGTTTTCCGAAAAGCCAAAAGTTTCTATGTAATGTAACAGTTATATGATCAATCCAGAAAGCTAGGGCGAATAATTTCATTTAGAATAAGTCTCTGATCTTATGCGATGTACTGGTGGCCAATTGGAATAAGAAACAACAGCCCAGGAGACTGTTTCTCAAAAAAACTTAAATTCTATTCAAGTGGAAAATTTCACTTAAATAAACAGAAAATTATATTGTTTTTTTTAAGAAACACACTTAAGTAGAAAATCTGACTTAAATCAGATTTTCTACTTTTTCTAAGTTTTACTTAAGTTTTTTCTTAAGAAAGAGGGTCGTATCACGAAAAAACTTACGTCGGGACTTAAAGTTTAAGTAAGTTTAAGACCGACTTAAGTCTGGGGGCCTGTTTCTCAAAAAAACTTAAGTTTTACTTAAGTGAGTTTCTCAAAAACACTTAAGTATAATTTCCTGTTTACTTAAGTGAAATTATTCACTTAAGTAAAACTTAAGTTTTTTCGAGAAACAGGCCGCACTTAAGTTGTTTTGAGAAACAGGCCCCGGGGACTTAAACCGTATCACAAAAAGACTTAAGTTGGCCATTTTTTTACTTTTTAAAAGTTGTTGGCAACAGTGACAAACTTGGGACAAACCTCGCAAAATAACGAAATATTTATTCTCTAATCCTTAGAATGTCGTTTCCGTCGAATTGTATCGTTAAATGCCTGAGCTATTCGAAAAATGCGTCAATGACTTAGGTTTTCGATCTTAACTTTAAGACTACATTTCCCATGGCTTAAGGCACCCGGTGACTTAAGTTTTTTGTAATACGGTAAAACTTAAGTCCATATTTAGACTTAAGTTTTTTTGTGATAGCAGCAGAATAAAATACAGTGAAACGTGCAGTATCGAAGAATAGTGACTGAAAAAATATGTGTTCATTCTAACTCATACTGGTCACATATAATTGAATAGAGAGTTTTAGCTTGACAGAAAGGGGTTGACGGAAAACGTCGAAAGGAAAAATGTCGATAAAAAAAGAGCAAAACGTCGAAGAGGAAAATGTAGAAGAGCAAAATGCCGAAAAGGTAAACGTCATAGCGGATAATGGAAGAAGGAAAATATCGAAAGGAAAACGCCGAAAAGAAGATTTCTTTCTGTTCCTTGGAAATCACTGAAAGAGATATTTTATTAAACTACATAGAGAGAGTAGAAGAGAAATGATAGGGCCAATAGATCGTGAACTAACTTTTCGTTTATCCTGATCAAGAACGATAATCCAGCCAGTTTTGCATTAAATTCTCTATTGAGAAATCATCCATTGAATGTGTCAAATCGTTGTTGAAAAGCTACTGTATTTCCTGATTGCTCTGGGGCTGATGTCTCTGGTGCGGTGAGAGTGAGGCGATCATCGTAGCAGCCATACTGAACTTCATCATACTTTACTTTTTCGACGAGTGGCTATAATTACTACGAAGTTGGGGACATCTGATGAGAACCAATAGTAGTTCTAATGATAATAATACGTATATCTCATTCAGTGATTTTCAAGGCGTTTTCCTTCTTCCATTATCCGCTTTCGACATTTGCCTTTTCGGCATTTTGCTCTTCTACATTTTCCTCTTCGACGTTTTGCTCTTTTTTATCAACATTTTCCTTTTCGATATTTTCCGCCAAGACCGTCAGAAAACCAAAGTTTTTGTTAGTTTTCAAAACTTCTAAGAAAAGTAAAATTAATGCTTTAAAATTCATAGTTTGTGTTCAATTCCAACAACTGTGTAGTAAGTGTTGTTTTGTGCTTTCCTTTCCGTCTGTTCTATCCTAGTCTCGTTCTTAACAAAATATATACAGCTTTTCTGTTCTGTGTATGTAGTCACTTTCTCTGAAAACGCGTGCTGATCAGCACATCGAAACTTTTTTTATCTTAGATCGATGAAAATCCGTTTCAGTCAATAGTTAGTTGTTTTTCTTCTCGAGGAAGTGTTCTGTTTCGCTCCTGAATTTTTCTTCTTGGATCGTTAGTATGTCTTCTTCAAACAGTATATTTTGACTCAATTCTAAGATTCAAAGCTTTTGGACTGTAGTAACTTGACAGATGAAACGCAAGAAAAGATGTTTAAGGAACTTTGATAGTAAGATCAAGTTTTATGAAGACGAATTAATATCATTTGAAAATGGACGTAACATGTTTTAGTGGAATCACATTTGAAAGATATTTCTGTTTCTTTAAATTTAGTTAAGCAATGGTAGCTATCAAGTAACTGTACAGACAAGCATATTGATTGATGTAGGTTTCGTTGGCTTTTTAGAGTACCTACAACACCTTCTCGTTTCCTGAGATATTTTAAGATTGTCATATAAGCATGTAATGAATCAGGTGCAATTCTATCTTTAGAGTGAATATCACGTCATCATCAGAAGAGAAGGCATAATCATAACATTTTCATTCATTGTTGGTTTCTGCGTCATGTTTCATTGAGTGAGATATATGTTCCTACAACTACCATATGCTTCTGCATTTCCGTTCGGTTCTTGGCATTGACTAGCTGAAAAAAAGAAATAAAGAGAGAGTATATAATTTGTGAGTGTAAAAGAAAAAGAACAGAACAGTAGAATAGAAAGTCTATATATTATCTGTTGGTACGAGTATCGTACGATCAAAATACTCGCATTTGATTGGTTTGTTATTAAACGATAGGCACAATACAGCTGATGATGAGACGACGATCGTGCAATATGTATAAAGAAAGAAAGAATGAAAGAAACAATGAAAATAAATCATGATATACTCTTCACGACATATAATTTTGTTTGAATCTGCTTTCTCTCCATTGTACATTTTGAACCTTATTGTGAACTCGGAGTTCCTCTTCACACCTCCGAAGAATTACTTGTACTTCATATAAGGAAAGAAAACAGGATTACAATTAAAAAGTAAAACTGTTTTTTTTCCTCTTAACCCGAGCTCAGGTCAAAGATTTTCAATTTTATTATCATTGTTGTTTTGTCTAAGATATTTTATTTCGCCTCTTCAACTCCGGTCGTATAGAATATCGTCCATGACGACTTGTCAACAATCAACATCTTTTGTTTCTCTTTTTTCGTTTTCGATTTGATTGAAAAAGGTGATTGGAACTATTTAAAAGTATCACCACGCATCACTCGTCGCCGTGTGTGTATGTGTGTACACACAATCTCTGATTTATCTAAGGTATTGTATAGATTGTTTTCTCTTTTTAAAGCTCCTGTATACTCATATCGTTTCTAGAAAAGTAGGCGTCACATAGCGTACAATCATTATTTATTAGGGGAACTTGAGGAATAAATAAGTAGTTTGTCCAATGATTATAGATATGAATATCGATAGTAGCAGAAGTTTGATTCATCAATTCAATCTCACTGTTGTTTTCTTTTATGCACATTATATATGGTCAGTAATCTACTTTGCACACTATACAGCTTTCTTTTTGTGTAAGTAGACACAGAGCTGTTTATTTTCGGATTAGATAGTTTTGAACGATAAAAAAGACGGCTTTATTGTGTAAACGCTTTTCAATTTTTCCTTAGGACATCGTTCTTTTTGTCGGTGAAGATCACCAAATCTTATTTTCTAACCATTTTTATTGAAACAAGCAGTTAAAACACTTGGAAACCATTATTTCAGAGAAAAATTTAGAGTTCTCTGTATATAAACGCCATCTCTTTCTTTTATCGTTTTATTTGCAATACTCACAGTGAGCATAATACCTACTGTGTTTTAGACGAGTATATACGTTGCTTTCTTTTACTTAACAAAATCGTTTACAAACTTACTGTCTAATTTCTGATTGTACACATTTTTTTATCTTCCAGCTACAATAATCTCGAATATGTCGCCGTCAATTATTAAACATCTTTTTCTCGGACTTTTTGTAAGTAAATAGTATTTTGTGTGCATTAACTGGACAGATCGTTCTGAATGTGACTGTTGTTTGTTCAGACATACATCAGTGTTGTTAGTTCAAAATGTATATGGTATGATGGAATTCGTGATGGTTATAATAGAGTATCGTACGATGGTGAAGCAAAAGCATTAACATCTAGTCAAGATCTTGAATTACTTCATGAAATGTGTCCACATATTGACACAGGTATGCTTTTTCTCTCACCTGTGCGGCCTCTTTCTTTCTTTCTCTCTCGCTATTATCCACCTGATTTCTTGTTTTCATTTAAGATAAAGATACAAAACTATGTTGTGATCGAAAACAATTGGAAGAAATGCAAAAATTTAAGTATATGATTGATAATTTGATTGGCCGTTGTCCATCGTGTTACTATAATTTTATGAGAATATTTTGTGAAATGTCATGTAATTCAAATCAAAGTGATTTCATTTATCCGTTAAATTTATTAAATGTAACAAAGTATGAACAACATATACCTTCAGTTGAAACACCAGATTATGATGAGGAACTCCAGCCTAAATTTGAGGGTGAACCAGATTATAAAGATGACGAAGAAAATAATAATCAACAATTACCATCAAAATCATCATCAGTCCATGTCTCACAAAAACCAGTTGAAATGATCGAAGTTGTGAGTAAAATAAGATATTTTATATCGGAAACACAAGCACAAGAATTTATTAATTCGTGTTGGTAAGTTGAAAATGATACTTTATCTAGTATTAAGTACATATCCTTCGGTTTTGTAGGAGCGTTCGTATAAATTTTCAATATGCCATCGATATTTTATGTGGTGCTATGAATCGTGCATGTGATATTAAAGCACTATTTCAATATATTGGGATGAAGAATGATCATGCTAAAATAAAAATTGATTTCGTATTTGTTAATGGTTCAACACATTATGATCCACAATTAGAAAAAACGTTTACACCATCAAAAGCAAAAATGTTTCGTTGTGACCAACCTGTGACATTACCACATGCCCAAGGACATAAATGTACTTGTATGGTAAGTATGTAACGGTAACAAACCGTCTTTTAAACAGATAAACTGTATTTTGTCAACCGATGTCAACCGAATGACAATTATTCTATGTTATATTTCGTGTGTGCAGCGTATCTGTCATATTTCTAACTGTCCTTCATTTAAAGAACATTTTCTGTTTAAGATCAGATCCAAACATAATTATAATTTTTCTTCAATCTTTTTTTCGTGATAAAAAAGACACGTTTTTTTGGGTTTCAAATATTCTAAATTATTGTTTTTTTTTCAGGATTGTACTGCCATGTGTCCGGTTATAGCTCCAGTAAATAGTACAATAACTGAAGATTCGGGAAAAGTGCAAGTATTCGGTGGTCAAATACATCGTGTCACATTTATTGCTATTATTATGTACACCGTGTTTGTTCTCATATTTATTGTTATCCATGTATTGATATTCATTTGGCATTACCGAACAAACAAAAAGCGTACTGGTAGTAAAAGTACGTACGTCTATTGTTAAAAACTTGATCTTTTTTAAAAATACTTTTATTTTGTTGTAGACTTTCGTTCAATTGTAATGACTACTGGCAACGGTCATGATAAAGAAGTAAACGGTCACATCAAAGCTCCATTTCACGATGAGCTGGCATCAGAAAACTCGTATGAATCAGAACGTATACGTTTATTAGACCGTATTGGAATAAAAATTGATGATGCATTACACGATGCATTTACAGCGTAAGTCTGTTCATTCTTTTCTTTTATATAAATAGATAATTGATGATGTTTTTTTTTCAGTATTGGTCGATTTAGTGCTTATAATCCAAGAATGGTAATTACTCCCGTGTGCGTTATTTTATGTGTATTGTGTTTTGGTTGTCGTTATTATACAGTGACAACAGATCCCGTTGAATTATGGGTAGCGCGTAATAGTCGTGCTCGCCAAGAAAAGACTTTTTTTGACGACAACTTTAAGTAAGTCAAGTTAGTAGTTGTTCTTTCTCAAACAATATAATTAATTTTATGTTGTTTCAATTAGACCATTTTATCGTATTGCTCATTTAATATTGGTACCAAAAAATAATAATACTGTGAAATTAGCTTATTTAACTCCATTAGGAGCAGAAGAAACGCATACATTTGGACCGGCATTTGAACAAAATTTTCTCTATGATTCATTAAAATTACAATTAGAAATTCAACGATTAACTGCTAAAACTGAAGATGAAAAAATAATTTATTTGAATGATACATGTTATAAACCACTGGAACCAGATAATAATCATTGTGCAATATTTTCATTATTTCAATATCATCAAAATGATTTACAATTTTTAAATGATACAGTATATGCGTCTCAATACCTTGAATGTATTCAAGCACCTATTACATTACAAACAAAAACATTTAAACGAAGTTGTATGGCTGAATTTGGTGGTAATGTTGACCCATATATGGTATTAGGAGCATTTCCAAACAAAGATGGTGTACCTGATTATACATTGGGTCAAGCATTGATAATAACAATAACCATAAACAATGAACGTAGTGGAGATAAACTATTGACAAATGCTTTATTATGGGAAAAAGAATTTCTTAAATTTATGTCAACATATAAATCGGATTGGTTTGATGTTAAATATCGAGCTGAACGATCAATTGAAGATGAAATTGAACGAGAATCACGTTCAGATATTAAAACAGTTGTTATCAGTTATATGATTATGTTTCTCTATATTACATTGGCATTAGGACGAATAAGAAGCTGGAAAAGTTTACTAGTTGATATGAAACTATCGTTAGGTATTGCTGGTGTGGCACTTGTGGCAGTATCCGTTTGTGCTAGTGTGGGAATTTTTTCGTATATGAAAATACCAACAACATTGATCATTTTTGAAGTTGTACCATTTTTAGTTTTGGCTGTTGGAGTGGGTAAGTGAACTTAAATAAATAAGAATGTTTGAAACTAAGTCTAATTTTTATTTATTTAGATAATATATTCATTTTAACTCAATCTATTCAACGTGATCACCGTGAACGTGATGAAGATATTGAATCTCAAATTGGTCGTATTGTTGGTCGTGTTGGTCCAGCTATGTTGCTCACATCTGTATCAGAATCGATTGCATTTTTTCTTGGCGCATTAACCCCGATGCCGGCTGTTCGATTATTTTCATTATATGCTGCTGTATCCGTATTAATTGATTTTCTATTACAAATCACAATATTCGTTTCACTTATTACATTAGATCATAAACGTACACTTGCACAACGTGTCGATGTATTTTGTTTTTTAAAAATGAATGACGATAATGTTAGTAAAAAACGAAGAATAAATGAAAAAAAATCAAGAACATTATTATCATGTTTAAATTGTGGTGGTGATCATAAAACAATTGATTGTGATCTAACACAAAATCAAAATAATAATAATAATAATAATGCTATTCATGAAGATGCATTAATTGAAAATGGATTACTCGTTGACCCAACAGATGACCAACAAAAAATTACGACAAAAAAATGTTATGGTAGTGATGAATCGGTTGAAGAACATTTGATTAAAATGGATGGATTTTTATTTCGTGTATTTAAAACATATTATGCTCCATTTATTATGAATAAGTTCGTACGACCCATTGTTTTATTTCTATTTACAACATGGCTTTGTTTGAGTATTGCATTATTACCACATGTTAAAATTGGACTTGAACAAAAAATAACAATGGCAACCGATTCTTATATGATTGATTATTTTTCAGCATTAAAACACTATTTTGCCGTCGGACCACCTGTTTATTTTGTAGTTAAAAAAGGTATTATCACAATGTTTCTCAATAATAAAGAGACGATGATTTAATCATTAATTAACTTAATTTTAGGTATTAATTATGCTGATTATAATGCAAGTAATTTAATATGTGGTAGTTCTGGATGTGAAGCAAATTCATTAACAAATCAGTTGAGTTTAGCAACACGCTCACCATCTATAACGCGTTTATCACAAATTGGTACATCATGGTTAGATGATTATTATGATTGGTTAAGACATCGTGGACAAACACCATGTTGTCGTATTAATAAACAAAATGGAGAATTTTGTTCAGTTAATACAAATCTTAGTTCAGTATCCCACTGTCGAGAATGTACACCAAATTTTACTCGTGATAGTTTATCGGCAAATGATTTTTATAAATATTTACCATTTTTCTTAAAAGATAATCCAAATTTAAAATGTGCCAAAGGTGGTCATGCTGCACATGGACAAAGTGTTAAATTAAGAGGAAATGAAAATATCGACGGTAAGTTCATTTTTCTAAAATATTTAATAATAATAATAATAATTTAACTGAGATAATTATTTTTCTTTTCTAGCGAGTCTGGTTATGGGCTATCATAGTTTGTTAATAACTTCAAATGATTTTATTGAAGCAATGCAACAAGCATATTCGATAGCAAATAATATAACAAAAACTTTACGTTCAGCTGGATATGATGTAGAAGTATTTCCATACAGGTAAAAGAAGATAATATGATTATCAAACAAACATTTCATTATGATTTTTTTTTTGAATTTTAGTATATTTTATGTATTTTATGAACAATACTTAACAATTTGGCGTGATGTATTTATGAATTTATCTTTATCAGCAACAGCTATATTCATTGTGACTTTTATCTTGTTGGGTTTGGATATAATTACTGCTGTCATTATCACATTAACAATCGTATGTTTTACAAACTTGAATACAACTTATTTTTATATTTATGTTTTTTTCTTCTTCAAAGGCTATGATCACAATAAATATGATTGCAATGATGTACGTTTGGAATATTGAAATGAATGCCATATCGTTAGTCAACCTTGTCATGGTAAGTTCTATCAGTAGTCAAAATTAATAATTGATTATTATATTTACTTTTTTTTAATTATTTTAGTCTGTTGGAATATCACTTGAATTTTGCGCTCATATATGTCGTGAATTTATCCTATCCGTAAAAGGATCAAGATTGAAAAGAGCCGAACAAGCACTAGCTTATATGGGCAGTTCGGTACGTATATTTTTTCATTATTACCTCTTATATGTACATTATCCATTTTTTTTTATCTCTTGTTTTCAGGTGTTTAGTGGTATTACGTTAACAAAAATTGGTGGCATTGTTGTACTTGGGTTTTCTCATTCACAATTATTTCAAGTGTTCTATTTTCGAATGTTCATTTGTATAGTTCTATTTGGTGCAGCACACGGACTCATATTCTTACCAGTTTTATTAAGCTATATTGGTAAGTTAATTTTGTGTATATTTTATTATTTTATATATAACTTTTATCATTTATCATTTTAGGTCCAAGTGCGAATCGTATTCGTATTGCACGCTTTCATCGGCAAAAATCTAGGACTATAAATGATCAACAACAATTACAATCACCATTTATTGATTTAACTTTTTTTCCATTACCACAGACACAAATAATCAGTAATAAAACAGATGTATCTGCGTAAAGTCTTTTCATACACATTTTGCATTTGCAAGTAGATTTAGTTGAAAAAAAAATTGTACATAACTAACATCAGAAAAATCTCATTTTAACCTCTTTCTCTCTTGTGCTTGCGTGTGTTACGTGTAGTCAATATTTTATTTTTGCTTTCTACGGCATGAAATTTAAAAGAGCTCTCAAAAAAAAAAAAGAAACTCACAGTTGACCGGTGCCCAAAAATAAATATTTTGCAGACACACGTGTGCTGTAAAGATGTTTTCATTGTTTTCCAACTACACAGTTCTGTCCGGAACAGTACCGTCCACAATTGTGTCTTTGTACATGCTTATTTTTTTTTTTTTGTTTCACTTTTTTTAGCACAGTGTCTTTGTAAAACATACGTCTTCTTATTGTTGTTGCTTTTACTTTTTAATGTGAATTTTTGTTTTTATTTTGTGTGTATATGTGAGAGAGAGTTTAGGAAATGAACGTGTTTGTTTGGTTTTTTCGTTGTTAATATTTTGTTGTTGTTTTTTTCGGCATCATTTATGAATGCACACAGGAAAACTGAAATGTGTATCACAAGTATAGCTAGTGCAGTCAAAAAAATCCACAGAGAGTAGATGTAATTCATGTTTGTATTAAATAAATCTATATTGCGTTAGTCGAATGTTTCAAGAAGTCAGATGTTTGTTAAAGTTTTTTGTTCGTTTATTTTTTGTTGGTTTATATGTCGTTTTTTTATTTAAACCAATGAAAAATACAAAACCAATAAAATGAACACTTCATATATTACCCGTTAAAAACAGTACAATGTGTTTTTGATGGTTATGGTATTCGTGGAATGTAGTTAATAGAGACAACTGTTCTCATAAAGTTTAATGATGATATTTCTGTGGAAAACGCTGGTGCGAAATTCTTGAAAATCCTCAAATTTTCAGAGTATGTTAGTGATTGTTGGTAACGGCGCTCAACATTTCATAGATAGTCTGTGTTTTACTGTAGGAGAGAAAGATTAATATGCTTAATAGAGATAAAAGTGAAATTTTCTTAAAGAGTTAAAAAACCAGCAAAAAATAGTTCTGATAGTGAATATCCCTGCTTGACAACAAGCAATAAAAAGAATATACCCTCCGATCGTCATAATTCAGCACGAGAGATACAGTATCACATAGTTCGGCTGAAAGAATTTCTCGACATTCGTTAATTCAGTCCTTTTTTGGGAATGGAGTCTCCCGGATGTATTGTTCAAAGGTTAGAAGTGGATCCGGTGCCTTGTGGTTCGAACCAGTTAATTAACATTTTTTAGTCTTTTGTTTGTTTCGTTTTCTTATTGCTTACTTTGTTGGATTTTGTTTTTTAACTGTTTGAAAACCTTATCTGTATCTATATAATAGTTTCTCCGATTTAGTGCGGATATGGTGAAATACTTTATTTAATAAATAGTTTATACCAACTAATCGTTCCAAGTAATCGTTCTGTTGCTCTTTTTAACTTTCGGCGCTTATGCCCGCCTAACTATCATTGCTCTGAGTAATCGATAATTATAATATCGGTGTAATTGATAAAAGTGACCTGAACTATGTGTGCACCGATAGTGAAGCACTTTATGGTATAAGTTCCTGACTATAATCAACTAGAAATAACCCGTGGAAAACCACGGACGCCCAACATTTATATATGTTGTAAAAATTTTCTATGTTAAGCGTTCCGGACAGATATGTGTATATTCTTATTCTTATATTCTTATTCTTATTCTTATATTCTTATGTATATATGTTGAGCGTTCCGGACAGACAGACGGACAGATATGTCTTGACTATTCTTATGTATATGAAGCAGTGGCCTTATAGTGTTAGTAAGAATAAGAAGAAAGTACTGATGAACCCACTTCTGACGGAAGGTATTTAGAAAACTGTTTTCCACATCATAGCAAGAGACAGATGTTTTATATACTTTACATCAATGATTCTGTACTAAAATGAGAGTTATTAATGCGTTCTTTTGCTTTTTGTTTTCTGTAATAAAAATCCTTTTTTACATACATAGACAATTGTGTCCAACTGCTCAGAAACAAATCATTTCCATAGAACGGTTTCCATCCGATAAATATTCGCGAGAGATTTCCTTGGTGATGATGATAATTCAAAAACTCAAGGGTAGAATTTATTCTTGTTGATTATTCAGTCGATGAGGTTACTTGTTGCTCAGTATTTGCTAATTGTTCTAAAGTTAAATCATTAGGCTGATGTACTGATGCTATTGTACAGAAATTAATTTTCAGCACATAATTTTTAGGAAATTAAATTTAGTGTATTCCATGTTCAAGACTTGAGCCTCAAAAACGCTTCCTTGTATGTGAAAAACGTCAATTGAAACTGTTAAATAATTGTTTTCGACATCAGTATTTCCGTAAAATACTGATACTGGTGCATTGCGTCTTGTCATATGAAGAAAGACATTAAAAGTGATTTATCTCGAAAACGAAACGTTTTTATGTAAATCGAATGTCCTTCAAGGATTTTTTGTTTTGTGCAGAATTTCATTCTCTACATTTTCTCTCGTAGACATCACCGCAGAAAATGCTTGCCACCAGAGATAAACACGATTTTCTGTTTAACAGAGAAAGTTGAAGCTTTTTTAACAAACTCTTATCCTTTTTCACATTTACTGTTAAAGCAGTGTTTTAAAAAACCGAAGGTGTTTTTACACTCTAAAATGCAAAGCGGAAATGCGTTTGGTATAGTTGCAAATGCAAAATCCCTTTTTCGTTTTGTAATATACGTTTTTTTTAGAGTATGCTCGATAAGACTTAACACATTCTCTTAAATATTCTGGCTATATCATCCGCAATAAATGATCACCATGTTTCTGGACGAACCCTTTCTCTTTTTCATCAGAAAGTAATGAATTCCTTGCATACATACAAGCGTCAAACAGTTTAAAAAATACTCTCCATTCGTTAACATCTGCATTTGTTACTTCCACTATAAGAAAGTGATTAGGCATACAATAGTTTTGGTTAAGTGATATAACTTATTCCGTTTGTAACGCCTTTTCGGAAATCTGTTCAAACTCGGTTCCCAGAAATAAACTCTACATAACTTTTCTTCCACTGCACATGATTACTTTTGGACATGCACCGGATTTTTAATCGTTTAACTGGAACCGACCATAACTGTTGTAACCGGGAAAAGTATTTTTATTTGGACACATTCTTGAAAACATGTTTGAAACAATATCAAGGAAACATCTAATCCCGGAATGCGCAGCGTACAAGTCTGAACATTTTTTCTCTAAGATGAACATTTCAGATGTTTCCTACATACTGTTTCAAATGTATTTTCAAGAATGTGTGTAAATAAAAATACTTTTCACGGTTATATCAATTATGGTCGGTTCCAGTTAACCGATTAAAAATCCGGTGCGTGTCCAAAAGTAATCATGCGTTGTGGGAAAAAAAAGGTTATGCAGAATTTCTTTTCCGAAACCGAGCTTGAACAGGTTTCCGAGAACAAGTTTACAAACCGAATAAGAAAGGTTCTTGAAAGAGTATTAGAACTCACGAAAACCTTTTTCAAGGGTTTTCGAAAATGTTACTATATGAAACGCTTTTGAGTATTTGTGAGTTCGAATACTTTTTCGAAAATCCGTTTGAAGGGTATTCGAGGGCAAAACTTGGCTGAACAGAAAAAGGGTATGCGAACAGGAAAAGCGTTCTCGATGGTTCGAAAATTCACTGGAAAGGTAGTCTCGAAAACCCAAAACGCTTTCATATAGTAACATGTTCGAAAACCATTTATAAGTTTTCGAGAATACTCTTTTTATTTTACAGTGTAGGGGCATACTAAGAGACGGTTCGCGCGACTGTTGAGAAAGCGTATAGCATGTTCAAAAACTAAAACGACTTTTTATGATCTCATCAGCTAAAGCGTTCGAAGTAAAGCCAAGTTTTTAAAACTTCGAGCCTAAAAATGAGTGAGTTACCGATTTTATACAAAATGCCCCATTAAAAAAGTCGAAAACTTTATCATATTTTAGTTTTTTCTTATTTTGCTCCCTATTTTAAGAATCATAGTTACACATGAATCGAACGAACAGAAAAAGGTGAAGAAGATAGCCCAGTTTCAAGATGTTCAAGTCATACGTTAACGGTAAAAATAATTCAAGTTATTCAAATTTTTCAGGTTAAGATACTTTTTTTCAGTGAAATGACTAATACGCACCAAAACCCCATTTGGGTTGAGTGCATGATAACTCGGTAATTTTACATCGAAATCGCTGAAATTTTTTCATAATCACAATTTCTCACGTAGATTCATAATCTGTAATCAAAAGTATATGCTAGAACTTTGCATGTTATGAGGGTTCTCGATGCTCTGGCGTGTTCCCCCTAAATTGGTGTCAATTTCCTTATCTCATTCTTCTGCCGTCTTAGGTCATCCGGCTGAAATTGATGAAATATTCGATAATATTTCCTATTTAAAAGGTGCGTCTGTTATTCGAATGTTACATGATTATATTGGTGATGATGCGTTTAGAAAAGGTAAGATAAAAAAAAAGAACTCAGTGGAACTCATTGGAACTCATGTCGAGCCACTTGGTACCACCGGAGCTGTGGAGCTGCTTTTTCCCCTTCGTAAAAACGTCCATATTTTGGTTTGCATTTTGCACATTAGCTTCGTTAATAAACACCCATCTCGCTCAGAATGATTTCTGAGAAGAAATGGGTTAAGTAAGTTAGGCATGTGGGCTTTGAAAAGTTTATTTTCTCTTCTTGTCATAGCCCGCTAATATAATGATTCGAATATGGGAATACACGTGCAGTTATATATTGATGAAAAAGTTCTGAAATAAGCTTCTATCTTGATATTCTGAAGTAGTTTAGGTAGGTTTTCATTGAGTTATGAATTTTTTAAGTTTTGATAAAAATAGCCAGAAATGCTTTACTTAACCACATACCATCATGTAACCCGTTGTCTCTAGTCTGTATGCTATTATTTTCAGCTTTTTATTTTCTTCTTTTTCTAGTTTAATAGAAAAGTAGTAAAAGTATCCTCCTATAGAGGTGAATAAATAAACTTTGGACCCACTGTATGTATGACGGCGTAATGTGTATACTAAATTATTTTGTCAATAGGATGAAATGTGACGATTATAAATGTCAACATGACCAGCTGCAACAAAAGAAATCACTTTGCTCTCCGTCAACAAAAAAAGATCACCCTGCTTTTGACACGCACTTCTCAGAAAAAAATAGTCTTTATCATAAAAATGTTTCTTGTAATAATGCTTCCCAATGTGAAGGAGAAAAATGAATATGAATGGATTTCAAAAATGAAATACTGAATTGTAAAAATTATACTTAAAACAACACTTGATGTAAAACAAGTGTCTGTCGCATTTGCAATTCAATTTAGTGATTCTGATAAAAAGACTTATTCTAGTATCAGTATATCAAATGATCTGACCCTAGATTTTTTTTAATAATGATTACCCTATAAAAAATATTTCAGTGCGACACTGGTAAAAATCAGTGTGCATGGTATGCCATCGGTCACTGGCACTGGCTGACACCGGTGCGCACTCGTGACCAGTAAGTGCCGAACCAGTGCCGATTGGCACGCGTGCGCACCAGTGCCGATATATTTCTGCCGAAAGAGTGCCGCACTGATAATTTATTTAATAAATTTAATTAGTATGTTATTATGGTTGTTTATGCTGAATTTTGTATTAGAATGAGGCACTGATCAGTATCACATCGACAGGCCAAAACCATGCGACATTGCCTCGGCACTTCTCTTATGAGGAGGAAAAGATGATGTCAGAAAGGCATTCGAAATATTAGAAGTAGACTGTGGTGTTAATATAGACAGAAAGTGACAAAACAAAATGGTGATTGAAAACAAAACTTCGGCACTGGTGCGAGATTTTTACATTCTTTTTGGCACCCATGCGTATCGGTGCCCAGAAAAAAATTATTCCGCACCGGTGCGCACCCGTGCACAACCAGTGCCGATAAAATATTTTTTTGTAGGGCACACCACTTAATAATAAAAATAACAAATCTGAACTGTACAAGTGTACTATATGTTTTAAGCCTGAATACAAAATATAGAAGACTTTATATAGTTAATTATGCGACATCACTGGCTGTGATTGGTGCATCGAGTGAAATTTGGTTCTTAAATTTGGTTTTTCACCGTAAACGATTTGATTTAAGCTTTATTTATTTTAAATGAGTTCAATCGTATAGAAATACATTATAGCTCTCACTAGAAAAAAGAAATACTTAAAGAAGAAAAAAAAAGAGAAATGGAAAAACAGTAGTACAATAAAGCATAAAATAACAGTAAAGATTATTAGTTAAACCTAAACATTCTTTTTAAATAAGTTGTTACAACAGTGTAAGTGTGTGCTGTAGTGTGTATAAACATGTCAGAGGAAAATAAGTCAATCACGGAGGGATTTGGACCAAGTTTAAGCTCAGTTAGCATTTTTTGTCTGACAGCATGATACGATTTTATACATATTTATCCATATCTGTTTATTTGCTGTATTACTTCGTAAAACTGATTCAGCTATCAGCTTCTCTTTCGTAGCTTCGTGGATAAATTTGCCACTGATTACTTGATAATATGATCCCATATGACTGAGTGCTTGTTGTAAACATTGTCTTTCTTGTTCAGATGTAATCAACGATGATGATTCATCTTGGTGTAATTCATTAATAATTTGCACAATCACCAGTACCATTTAACACATGGTCCTATAGTAAAGTAAAAGATCAATATGTTGTAGTCATCCAAAATTTTCCATTCAATATCATGATCAAGGTTATTAATTAAAAAAGTTGGTGCTTTTCCAACTAAAACCAGATACTCATGAGTTCAGCTTTCCTGTTCAACGGTAAATTGCCATTCTGGCACGACTGAAGCAGGTATTGGTTTGCTTCGTCACATAGCGGTGACATTACACGACGCAGGATATGAGTTTTTTGGAAAGCGTTTTCACAAGCAAAATAAGTAAATACTATTAATTCGATAAAACCTCCACATCAAATGGTATCGTCCCGATTCGTCGACAACTTTTTAATTGTCCCGACTCGTCGACACTTTTTATTTTCCCGACTCGTCGACACTTTTTATTTTCCCGACTCGTCGACAAGTATGTATTTCTAATCAGTAGAATAAGATCAAAGAATAATACTTATTTATTAAATTAAAAATGAAAATGTACACAATTTAAATTAGAAATATATACACTATCCTATTCAC